>CM064578.1:6835817-7098317 GCA_032716605.1 Paralithodes platypus | reverse complement strand
ATCACTGGGGGGGATTGGGTGGCTGGACTGTTTATCTCTGTGTTTGTCAAGCCTTTGAGCACAGAGGTTGCTGGGTGTGTGCTATGGTACGCTAAGCCTTTTTTCCACCACACAGCTACCTTTGACTCGGGTCTTATCCAACGCTGTATGGGTGGCGGCCAGCATCTAACTTCCCCAGGATATCAACCCTTGGGCCTTGTGTAGTTTTAGCAACAATACATCTGGTGCAGTCAGGGACTAGGGGTGGAGCCTGTTACTAGGTGAGGTTGTCCCCATTGTACTCGGGTGTATTGAGCTAACCCCAGATGATGTTGTAAGCGATAAGTCATTAAAGTTGTTTATCCCTTACAACACCACCGCCGTGCTGTGCTGAAGAGAGCCACTCGGTGTATTATTAGGACATAGGCTAGGGATAATAGGCTTGGCACAGAGGTTTATTGTACTCGACTTTCCATGGATTTTTGCTTTGTATTGTTCTCAATTCCTAAGTGATTGGGCATGATATAGAGTGTTCTGGGAGTCTAGTAGTGGTATGGTTAAGTAATGTTGGTGCAGTATAGAATAACCTTAGAAGTTCTCTTGCATACTACACGCACTATGGACTAGACTCAGGGACCATAAATATTTTGTTTGTGTCTCCTTGTTACTGCTTTAACACTCAACGAGCGGCCTAGGCGGTAACTTCTACTACCTGCCAAGCAGGTGGATTTACCCTAAACAAGCTTATTTACGTGCTCTTTTTCATGCATAAACAAGAGCCAGAGCGTAATACAATTATGTATCCCTGAAAGGGCGATAATTGAGCTTTCCAATGACACCAGAACCATCTTTCTACGACCACGCGTTCTCTTGCAAGGATCGTGCAACCGAAGGGCAAAATCGCTAAAATACGGTAATTTCCTTACATAATTCCCTGTGTAGCGAGTTAGTGAGTGTGGAAGTGTGTGGAGGGGACGTCAGTTGCCGCGCGGGACCCGTGCCGAACGGTCAGAGCCGACCTACACTCCTCCCACCGCTCGTCTCTCTCTCAGAGCCGATAATGTGCTCAAAATTGCATGCGACTATAGCCGGGCCCTGCCACATAGTCCTTGGTTCTCTTGTCCGACTATAGCCGGGCGCCGCTCTTTAGGGGTTAATAGAGCAAAGAGGAAGATAACCATTTTTCCTAGAGAACCTGCGTGTCTTGGTGTTTGAGTCAGATATTAAGAGCGTGTCTGTTGCAGGGTTGGTGTAGTGCAGTGGGCAGTGTTGGGTGCAGGTCTACAGCATTGGTGTCTTTTTGCTACTGAATTGTCTTTTTGCCAGTGCTGTGGGCTAGTCTGTTTGAGCATCTGTTTCCCCCCAGCCTCCCCTCGTAACAATAAATATATAAATATATATATATATATATATATATATATATATATATATATATATATATATATATATATATATATATATATATATATATTTATATATATGTATCATATTCGCATAACTTTTGCCACCCTGTAGTTTGTGGTGGTACTATTGCCCACAGAAGTTTTGTTCCTCTCCAGGAGAAGGATTTATCATATGTGGCAACGTGGCACTTCATATTCTTCAGAACATGTTTCACAAACAGGAGAGATGAAAGCGTGACGTCACACGGTCAGTTCCGCGTGCGTAATAGGGATTTGGTAGCATCACTGTCGTGGGGCATACAATCAAAATACCTCGGTTGTTTCTCCTTATTAGATATTCCTTCATATACTGTATGTGCACCTGGGGCGGGATACTCAAAGAATCTCATGAAGCTCCTATGGTGCCATATATCTCCCAGATTTCACCTTAGCATCCCCATGTGCCCTCCTGAGCCCATACTCAAAGTTTTCATGTGGGCGGCCATCTTGGAAAAGATGGCCGGATGCCGCCTAAGCTTTTGGATCCTCCAGTGGGTTCTATAAGTCCACTAAGGTGAAATCTAGACTAAATAAACTGTAAACGGAGGGGCTGATAACATGATAGTACCCATATCACCACTTGACTGGGCCTGGCAAGAGCAGCAGACGACGGACTCTGTGTTGACAACTTATATTTGCAAATTTAATATGAAAGTTAAGCATAGCCCTTAACCACTTCCGTACTGGCAACGTCTTTGGAATTTTATTCTAGCTATATTTAGGCGATGTTGTGCAGTTTAAGAAGGATCTGTGGTAGTAAAAAGGGTTAAGTGAGATAGTTCGAAGCCTGTTAATTGCTGGAGGCCCTTTTTATACTGAATACAATCGTCTAATTGTAGCCAGAGTAAAATTAAATATATGTCACCGGTACAGAATGGGTTAACCCCTTCTATACCGGCTACGTATTTTTCATTATATTTGGTAATTATTAGACGATTTTATTCAGATTAGGAAGGACGTCTACCCATTAAAAGGCTACAAACTATATAAATTTATCCTTTTAGCTACCATTCATCCTTCCTGCGTTTCATAAAATCGTCTAAATGTAGCTGAAATCAAATAAATGAAATGTCACCGGTACTGAATGAGTTAATGTATTTTGTCAGTTTGTCTTTTTAGCATAGCACTATTTAAATAACCTAACCAAACAACCTAATCTAACCTAACCTAAGTACACTGGTGTGTTAAGGTTAGATTAGGTTAATTCTATTTTAAATTATTATATACAAACAATCATAACAAAACATTATAAAAACCTAATAATTCTAAAAGTGTTGGGGTCACGGGTGTACCCTCATCGCTGTTACCGGTATGTTTGCATGGATGTGCTGTGTAATTTTCTAAATAACCATAACCTAACTAACCTAATTAAGTACGGTACCGAAATACTACTGTAATTACATATCAATAACAAGTAAGTAATGAGCGTGTACAATTAAATATAACGGCACTAGGGATAGATAAACTCCACTTGCGTGTGTTAACAATAATGGGAAATCAGCTGTTGCTGTGGGGGTGGTATTCTCCACTTGTGATTGGCTGAATTCCTCCCTTTCGTTTCATTCCTTTAAGAACACCGGGATAAAAGGAACTCTCATGATTGGCTGAGTGAGATCTGGCGCTATCTCACCATAGTGAGTTAAGGACCACTTAAGGCGTTTTATAAAACTTTGCGAAAATTCACCTTAACTATAACGCCATATCCATGCCATAGTGGTAGGCGCCAGAAGACCGCTATGGCATCGATATCGCTGTAACATTTGAAGCTCTTTGTGTATCCCGCCCCTGCTGATTTCCCATTATTGTAAACGAATAATTGTAGGGTCTCTGACAAATGAAATAACAGTTAACCCTCTCACGTTCTTGATGCAATTTGAGCCTATTAGGGATACTTTAAAGCCTTTGTTACCATCAGGGGTATTTAGAAACCTTTAGTTTAGTTACTTCAACCTGTGCAGTTGTCTTTGAGTTAGCTGTGGGCAGAAAACTAATTTTGGAGAGGTTATTATAAGAGTGAGAGAACTCTATTTAGTATTGCTAATCTGGCAACCTCTGCGTCATATGGTCGTGAGAGGGTTAAAGTAAAGGAGTGCGCCTGAGACATTATAACTCAGGCTGTATATAATATAAGCAGGGTAAGAAGATCTATCTACAAGTGACGTGAGAACAAAAATCAGAGACTTCAGATCAGAAGCGAAGAATAAGGCAGCCAAGATGAAAAGGGAGATGAATAAAATCGGTAAGTGTATTGTTAAAGTCTAGGGTAATTTTCATTAGTTCGAACTTGCAGCATTATTACTTATTATTTTCGATCCAAATTTTCAGAATCCATTTTCATATATCTATCTATCCATTGCCTGATGCCGTGATACCCGAAGGGGTGGCCATCCACTTCATAGCCTATGCATATATTACACAAAATGCTGTGGGAGAGCATTTATAAGGTAATTTTCAAAATTATATTTTTCTATTTTTGCTTTAGCCTAACAGCGAATATAAGTTGTCAACACAGAGTCCGTCGTCTGCTGCTCTTGTCAGGCCCAGTCAAAAGGTGTTATGGGTACTATCATGTTATCAGCCCCTCCGTTTACAGTTTATTTAGTCTAGATTTCACCTTAATGGACTTATGGAACCCCCTGGAGGATCCATTAGCTAAGGCGGCATCCGGTCATCTTTTCCAAGATAGCTGCCCATATGGAAAGCTATGAGTGTGGGCTCAGAAGGGCACATGGGGGTGCTAAGGTGAAATCTGTGAGATACGGCACCATAGGAGCTCCATGAGATTCTTTGAGTATCCCGCCCATGGTGTATGCAAATTGGGCATTTTGACGAAACCCGGAGGTTAGGGTATAATTATAGCATCTTGGGATATTCTGTTGGGGAGTGATCCCAGCCTGTTTGACTTTGGCAACTCTGAGTCACACAACAACAATGGCGGCGGTAGAGGACCTCCTCATCATGACGACAATTTCATAATGATCTGGCCTTTGCAGTAGTCCTTAGATATGTCTATTTAACTCTGTCATGTTTACAGAGTCTGTGGTTAACGATGAATTGATTATTCAAAGCGTTCATAGTACAAGGTAGGGAATATTATGAATTATTAGGCACCCTCTCATTTTCTCTTGCAATCGGGCTGCCGTCTCTCGTGCGAGCGGTTCACTAATATCAGAACTGTGACATCGCACATTCCCATCCTTTCTTATATTATCCTTGCGGTTTCATAAACCTCGGAAGCTATCCGAAGAGAGGGAAGGAGGGAGGGGGTGTAGAGTGGGGAGACTATCGTGTTGGCAGATTTACCACACCATTCCTTAGGAGAGGAACGAAACTTCTGTGGGCAATAGTACATATCAAAGACTCGTACAGGACATAGGCACCCAGCTTCTTTTCTCATATACTAAAAAAGTAAATAATTTCAACCCTCAAGATCTCGACCAGTTCCATCTAAATCAGTGCTGTTAGATTTGTACACTGTAAAGATTGTGTGTTTAACACTCAAGCCGCGGGGACCGACATATGTCGGGCGAGAGAACCATGGCCACCCCTGCGGGGCCCGACATATGTCGTCAGAAGGGATGTTGAGCACATTATCGGCTCTGAGAGAGAGTCCATGCGTTGGGAGGATGATAGACAGGCTCTGACTGCTCGACACGGACCCAGTGCCACAACTGAGCTCCCCAACACAACATTCCACATCCACGGCCTCGCGAGACCAGGAAAAAACTCGTGAAATTACCGTATTTTAGGGTTTTTCCCCTCGTGTTGCACGATCGTTGCAAGAGAACCCGTGGTCATACAAGAGTGATTCAGGTGTCATTGGAAAGCTCTATTATCGCCCTTTCACGGATACATAATTGTATTACGCTCTGGCTCTTGTTTATGCATGAAAAAGAGCATGGAATGAAGCTCGTTTAGGGTAAATATGCCCGCCTGCCAGGTAGTACAAGTTACAAACATCCCCGTTGGACAGGGGTTAATTGTAACAAAAATGATACCCATACAAAGTGTTTCAATCGTTTGTGTAGTAATTGGAACACTTAACGATTGAAATACTTTTTATATATGCCATTTTTTTTAAGTATGGACACACAATGTTTACAATTTACTTTAACCCTTAACTAGCGGCGCACAACATAAGTCGAGTATAATAAATCTGGACTATCTGGCGGCGCGCGACATAGGTCATGTGGCAATTTCAGCACGTAATGTTGCTGAGAGAGAGAGACAAGTGGTGGCGGGAGAGTAGCGAGCGTATGACTGCTCCAGACCATCGCGGCGAACCTACTGACACGAATCCCACCTCCTCCCTCCCTCTCTCACTCGCTACATACTGAATTGTATGGGGAAAGTACCGAATTACATGCTTTTTGCACTCGTGTTGCGCGGTTGTTGCAAGAAAACTAGCCGTCATAAAAGGATCGTTATGGTGTCATTGGAAAGCTCTGTTTATGCCCTTTCAGGGATAGATACTTGTTTTACGCTCTGGGTCTTATTTAGGCATGAAAATGATCACGTAAACAGCCCTATTTTGGCTAAAAACTCCCCGCTGGGCGGTACATATAAATAGACCGCTAGCCCGCTAATAAGGTGTTAAGTTGGCACTGGTTTAGCTTACCAAGGTTGAGTTGGCACTGTTAAGATCTATTGGTTGACATGGTCTATTGGTTGAGTTGTTCAAGAACCCGAAAAGTACTAAAGTGAAAAATTAATATGAAACCCAAACTACTCACAGGACACATGCTGCCACCATGGTTAGTTGTGGTACATATCATAGACTCGTCCAGGACATAGCCACCCAACTTCTCCTGACACCAAGCCGACGGCAATGCCAGTAGACCAGTTACTGTGCGGGGCTGGTTGGCATTCTCTGGAAAAAAAAGTCATAGACACGATTGATACCTCCATATTATTCATATCCCCACCCCCATTTTCACTTTCCTCGTATCGTTTTCATCAGAGAGAGATTTTAGCTTCAACTATAATATGCAATATAGTTTTCTTATATTGTTGTGATGTTATTTCAACAAGATAACCTTCAACAATGAGTTACCATACCTCTTCGATGGTAAAACAAATTGTGTTTTCAGGATCTGGTCCATCCAGTATCAAGGCCTCTTCTACATCCATCCTGGTCCCTACCCCAATGGGACCCAATAGACTCCCAAAGATACCCTTTCTCGGCCGTATATGTTGGGCCTCCACTTCATTGCTTCCCACTCGTTTACCCCTTTTGTATTATGACGGTTTTTTTTTCTCACTATCTTCTGGCTAACATTAGACGATTTTATTTAGAATGCCCTCTAGGAAACAAGGAGGCTCAGTCTAGAAATAGTCAAAGATTTGAGCGAGATAAGGCAATGTATGAAAAACAGCTTCCAGCAAAGTCATAAAATTATTATTGTAGACAAAAAAAAAATATATATATATATACTGTATATGGTTATATATTTTGAATAACTTATGCTGTATACTGTTTGTTCATCAAATATTACTACGGTATATTACTATTGTTATGCCCTGATTTTATTCAGGTTTAACTATTGGGTGAGGTGAGTTCTTTCGAGACTGGGATGTCAGAGTTCATACAGTTACATGCAAAGAATACAATAGAGGATATATATAACAACAAAATATAGTTTATGTAACAGTTTATTTCACTTACACTCTAAATACATATATATATAGAAATAAGAATGTGCTAAACATGAGAACTATAGGAATGCAACTAATTATTATTCTGCTAGCACGATCACGGATCTAGATGGAGCTCAGTTCTATTCAAGATATTCAGTTACTATTCAGTTAACAGTAATCAAGATCTAGGTATCTTCGTAGGGAAAGATACCATTGGAAATTGGTCGAATTACCTAATGACTACTTAATGTTCAAATCTGTTTAAGTAGTTATATTTTTTGATGAGATTAGGTAGAGTTAATATAGTAAGATGTTATACACTATAAGCACCTTGCGCACTGGTGTATATGGTTAATCTTAAAATTCGAGAATTGTGGACTCTAACTTATTTGGCTTATGATGACAATTATGGCAGAGTCGATAGTGATGAATTGTTTTGCTTATTTAGATTTTATTCTAAAATTCACTTAGAGTCAAGTAATGTGTATTATTACTTAGGTTAACACGGATACACATATATATCGAGTCGGTTTCTAGTGACTCGAGTTCTTAACACTTGAAATGATTTATTTCAAAATAAGATGCTTGTGGACTCTAACTTATTTATCACTGGTCGGAATTATGGCAGAGTCAATACATCCTCAGATTTGGCTAATTTGGGTTCTAATCAGAAATTCCTTGTAGAGTCGAGAGTCGTGTACTAATTCTTAGCTTAACACTTGTACACTTAAATATCGAGCCTGTTTCTATAGACTCACATTACTTAACACTTTTGATGATTTACCTCAAAATAAGAGATTTGAGGGACTCTAACATTATTTCTGGATATTAGGAATTTGGCAGAGTTTTAAGCTATATATAAACTCTAACTTATTTCTTCATATACCGTGCGCACTGGTATTTCTCAATATCTTAGTATCGAGGGACTCTGATTCACTTTTTACCTCGTCATTTGGTATCAACATAATTCACTTTTCCAAGGTTGATTTTCATAGTTACTGAATTCAGTTGCTGCTTGTAGTCTTCTGAGTCTCCGTGGGCCGTCTAGGGTGACCGGTCGTGTGAAGTAGTTTACAGATGGGTTAATGGGTTTGAGGTCTTGAATGTGGCTCCGAAACTATAATAAAACAGTTGGGCACCACATCGGACTAACGCTAGAGTATTTAGAGCCTATAGCTTTGGTAAGAATACTTGTCTATCCTGACCGTTATATTAACCGTTGATGAAATTCCGTTAAGGTACTCTTGGAGTGAAGTCTTTAATATAGTGCCTCGGTCATGACGAAATAGCACTATATCGGGCTAACGCGAGAAGACTATGGAAGTGTCTTTCTCGTCTGCCTCTGACTCTTATAAGAGGTTCAAGGAATCCGGGGCAGTGTTTAAACCATTTAGTTGCAAAGTCTAATGGCATGCCATAGACAAAATGCACCTAGGACTTGTATATGCAGAGTGCCTGTGAAGGTATCTCGCCAAGCTCTTATTTCTCCAAGTGACCGTGGCAGTCCAGGTCTCTTGGAAGAAGGTGGGGTGCGGTGTTTAAACCTTTTAGTTGTACTAGTTGGGTGGCATGCCAACAGGTTGAGTACGCCTAGGACTTTGTGCAGAGTGCCCGTGAGAGGGTGTCTCGCAAGCCCTTACCAGCACAGTAGATTGTGGCAGTCCAGATCTCTTGTGAGGAGTTAGAGTGCCTTTCAGTAGGACACAATACCTTAGCCAAGGTCTCTATATTAACCCGGTAAGCGCGAGCTATGTGTAGTGAACACCACACTTCTGGGCGGCAATATTAGGCTCCATTCCTGCTTATGATCGTCATTTTACGATAAATATCGTTATTACTTATTCATACGCACCTATTTTACCTGTACTATGAAGATAGTAACCTGTAACAACAATAAAACAAGTGGGAATATAATTTTTCTGGTCAAAATCGCGAATAAACATGGAGCGGCCCATTCATGAAATGTGGAGCACAGAGAGGCAACCCCTCCCCTCACGAGCTCTGGAGCATGACTGAGAGTCCCACCCCACAGTCTACCTCTGCCAACACACTCGCTAGGCACATAACCACAGCCTGCAACCAGCTTGCTAATGTTAGCACGAAAATATACCAATGAATTAGGGAATAACAGGGAAAATAGGTGATAATTGAAGGGGGGGGGGGGGGGGGGGAAAGGAGGGGATGCGGAGGAGTGATGTGAGGTATTAAGAAAAAAAAAATGTTTTTAGTGATACTGGGGTCTTTTAAAATGTTTTTTTTAGGCCTTCCCTCTTAAGAGCTTTCTCGCTGTTGCCCAGTAAAACCTCTTAAGAGTGTTCTCGCCGTTCCCGGGTTAATTGTTGGCATGCCATACAATAACAAAGATCTTGGGACTAGGATACTTTGGGGTGTGTTAACTTTTAATAATAGAATATTGAAAGTAAGGCAGTCCTGATTTTTTAAACTCTCCACTATTAACCCTTGTCTATCGGGGCCCGACTTAAGGCGGTCAAGAGAACCAAGGACTAAATGGCTGGGCCGACTTAAGTCCAATGCGATGTTGAGCACATAATTGGCTCTGAGAGAGAGTCCGAGCGGTGGGAGGAGCGCGGGTGGGCTCTGACCGTTCGGCACGGCTCCCGTACCGCGACTGGTCCCTCCTCCACACTCATCCACATCCACTGCCTCCCTAGACAGGGAAATATGTAAGGAAATAACCGTAGTTTAGGGTTTTTGTACTCGCGTTGCAACATCGTTGCAAGACAACCCGTGGTCGTGCAAGGATGGTTCAGGTGTCATTGGAAAGCTCAATTATCGCCCTTTCACGGATACATAATTGTATTACGCTCTGGCTCATGTTTATGCATGAAAAAGAGCATGGAATGAAGCTCGTTTAGGGTAAATCTGCCCGCTTGGCAGGTAGTAGATGTTACAAACAGCCCCGTCCGACGGGTGTTAAGAGTAGAACCTATTAAAGGCGTCTATGTTAGTCACTGGCATGCCAGTAATAACAGAGATGCTTCCAATAGGGCATGTAACCTAGAAAAGGTCTCTATGTCAATTGTTGGCATGCCACACAATAACACAGATCCTGTTAATAGGATACAGTTACCGTATCTGCATTAATAAAATGTTGAAGCGTAGGCAGGCCTGGCTACTTCAATTTTTACTACAGAAGGTACAGCCTATTAGAGGTTTCGATGTTAACCGATGGCATGCCACAATCAACAACGATCCCTTAATAGGATTTTTGACTCCTCAGACAAGTAGATGTTCGGCATGCCGTTATATCCAACTGAGTGGGAGGGTAATCTTGAGGTTTCTTACTTGGTATGCCACTTATAAGAAGCCTCAAAATTGCTTACTCCTCTCAGATTTGTCTGGCGTAGTGTTGACGATTACTGAGGGGTACCCGTTCACCCTTTGGAGGTAGCAAGGGTGCAGGCGTGAACTCTCTTTTAGGATAGAGAGACCTTCTTGCTCTAACGTGAGGTCAATGCTACTTATTTGATAAAGAACTCAATGATAAGGGAGTATTATACAAAGGTGGTATTTTATATGAAAAGGGTTTGAGTGAAGGCTTATTCTTCATGTCCTAGAAAAGAACAGAGTTATGAGGTTGTCGGGATAATATAACTTTTGTTTGTGGTTAAGGTTTCGGGGCTTTAAATTTTAGGTGGGGAATCCCAGGAACGAAGGTAACAAAGGAAGAAGTGAAGGTCTGGATGTGCATCAGGGTATTCAATATTAGAAAGTATTCTATCAAGTTTACGATGAATATACAGAATGATATTAATAGGTCGGTTATCCTATTATCGTAGAAAAAGTAATAAAGATGGTTCTCAATACTATATAAGAGTATATATATCTACGCGAGCACGTATTCCGAGGGGTTGGTATTCCCGGCTAGTGCATGTTGGTACTGCTGGCGAGTGTTTGTTGACATACGTTACAGTGAAGGGAGAGATGCGGAAATGAAATAATAAGGAATGAAAACTTAGTGAAGTTTATATATACCTGCAGGAAGATGATGTGTTGTGTTTATTAGGAAGATAGTGTGGTAATGAAAAGACATGTGAATATTATGTTGTGGGAGAAAATAAGAGAAGTGCTTCATCTACTCTATGTAACATTTGTTTTGTATAATTATATAATTATATAGTGGCGGTATCATAGTATCATGTTGGCATTCTCAGTAAGCACAATGGAATTAAAGAAATAGAATGTTAGACAATTTAACCCTTATTTAGCGGGTGGTAAGGTATTTTACACTGTACCGCTCAGCGGGCATTATCCCGAAATATTCGCTCAATTTCACTCGCCCTAGCGCTGTTACTATGGCTCCAATGCGAACGAAACGATCATTTTTGGAAAGAGCAACTCTTCGTCTCCCCATATAAGTCTATGTATGGATGTTATGAATGAGTGTGGAGGGTGGGAAGAGGTGAGGAAGAGGAGGTACTTTTTGGTCTATTTCCCGGGCGCGTTCGGTTGCGTTCGCTTTGGCCTGACTTCGGCCTCTCGCTCGTCTACTATTCCTTCGGTAATCGGTCTTATTTTTCTCTTATTTCTCCTTATTTCTGTATTCTCTGTATTCTCTCTATCTCTCTCTCTCTCTTTCTTTCTCTCTCTCTCTCTCACTCCTGTCTGTCTGTCTGTCTGTCTCTCTCTCTCTCTCTCTCTGGCTCGCTCGCGCGCTCTGTCTCTCTCTCTCTTCCTCATCCGTATATGTAATTCTCATTATTATTTTCTCTAATCTCTCTCACTCCTCCTGTCTGTCTCTCTCTCTGGCTCGCTCGCTTTCCCTCTCTCGCGCTCCCTTTCTCTCTTCCTCATCCGTATATGTAATTCTCATTATTATTTTCTCTAACTAATCCCTCTATTTCATTTATTTGCTTGTAATATTTCTGTATTATTATATCTTTTTCACTCTTTCTTCAGTTCAGTTTCTGTATTCTCTCTATACGGTGGGAATGGTATTTCGTATGAGGGATGTGCAGCACAAATATTCAATCTTTCGTTGTTTGGTTGTTTGTATTACCGTAAGAAATTTACTGAACGCCTGCAAATAATACGCTATAAAATGCTTGCAATCAAACTCTCCAGCAATGTCAAGGTCACATGCAATTATAAATGTAGGCTATAGGTAGACCCAGAGAGGAAGAGACAAGAGAGAGAGAGAGTGTCGTGATAATATAACAATGTTACATATGTATCATATATATATGAAAAAATAATATATACGGTAGGCCTACATCTGTTCCCCACAATCATATAATGCCAAGCACAAATATTCAATCTTTCATTGTTTGTATTACCGTAAGAAATTTACTGAACGCCTGCAAATAATACGCTATAAAATGCTTGCAATCTCTCTATTTTCTCTAATCTCTCTCACTCCTCCTGTCTCTCTCTCTCTCTCTCTCTGTCTCGCTCGCTTCCCCTCTTCCTCATCCGTATTATGTATTTCTCATTATTATTTTCTCTAACTAATCCCTCTATTTCATTTATTTGCTTGTAATATTTCTGTATTATTATATCTTTTTCACTCTTTCTTCAGTTCAGTTTCTGCATTCTCTCTCTCTCTCTCTCTGTTTCGCTTGCTTTGCAGGAATTTTGTTTTTGTTTTATATATAATATATAATAATTTACTTATCATTACTTACTATATCGTATAAACAATAGTAGGTTTACTAAAGTGCCACCATTATCGATTTTCTTGGAGCCGACTCGAGCGGGAGGGTTACCAATTGAAGTTAAATCCGCTAGCATATTTTGTTAGATGTAAGACATGATAAATACCACTAGAAATATGAATTGGCAAAATCCATATAATATCACTTCGAAATTGTTCTTAAATTTCAAAACAAAACCGCTAGTGTAAGTCATTGCTGCTAGATCGAAGTAAAGGTCTCTAGATCTAGCGGAAGTCGCTATACGTATTGGCAGTACTGCACACTCATTCATTTCATTCATTCATTTTCTATTGAGCTCGTCCTGGAATCTTTACGACTCTGAATCTTACGATTGCCGATTGCCGACGGCGATACGTTGTTGACATTGTTGTTGATGTTCCAGTGGAGGGATGAACAAAATATTTTCCTTGTCCAATAATAGCTATTTCATAGTCCCACAGGACTTATTTTGATATATATATCAAATTTATTGAACGCCTGAAAATAATACGCTATAAAATGCTTGCAATCAAACTTTCAAGCAATTACAAGGTCACATGCAATTATAAAAAGGTATATTGTAGACCACAATCTTCGCCAAGCTTCGTTGTTGCTTGTATTATCGTGAGAAATGTACCATACACCCTGGTTATCGTGAGAAATTTACCGAACGCCTGCAAATAATACGCTATAAAATGCTTGCAATCAAACTCTCAAGCAATTTCAATGTCACATGCAGTATAGGTAGACCCAGAGAGGAAGAGACAGACAGAGAGAGGGGAGGTCAAGAACATCTGCTAGGTGTGATTTCCCCTGGGAGGGAAGAGAAGATTAGTTAGGGGCGTGCCCTGGCCTACATCAGACAAAGAGAGTACAAAGGAGTACAAACAAAGAGAGTGAGACAGAGAGAGAGAGAGTGTCGTGATAATATAACAATGTTACATATGTATCATATATATGAAAACATAATATATACGGTAGGCCTACATCTGTTCCCCACAATCATATAATGCCAAGCACAAATATTCAATCTTTCGTTGTTTGTATTACCGTAAGAAATTTACCGAACGCCTGCAAATAATACGCTATAAAATGCAAAGGAAATTTCTTGTAGAGTGCAATTTTGAGGACGTAGTGTGCTCTGAGAGAGAGCGGAGCGGTGATTAGGAGCATAAATTACCTCAAGACCGCTCGCCACACAGGGAATTATATAAGGAAATTACCGTATTTTAGAGTTTTTGCACTCGTGTTGCACGATCGTTGAAAGACAACCAGTGATCGTAGAAGGATGGTTCGGGTGTCATTGGAAAGCTCAATTTACACACTTTCAGGGATACATACTTGTATTACGCTCTGGGTCTTGTTTATGCATGAAAAAGAGCACGGAACAACCCCATTTAGGGTAAAAAAAAAACGCTGGGCGGCACAGTGAAATATACTCCACCAGCCGCTCATAAGGTGATAAAATGCTTGCAATCACATATTCAAGCAATTATAAAATGTAAATTGTACTTACCAACACCCACACCAGTATGTTCTTCGTCAGGAACGTCTCCAATTTGCTCAAGGGTCTGTCCAATATCAACCACAACATCCACCCCACGCAAATTATGCTTGGGGTGAAAACCTATGATCGGGTTATTTTCGTCTTCCGAGTCATCCACACTACCAAAACTCTCACCCAGACCTTCGACGGTTTCATCCAACAGCTTATTAGAAAGTTCTGAAGAGTTCAGCATGATATCTAGTTCCTGGGTGGTAAGCCGGGCGTGGTTAGTAGGGTGGCGCGACGCACTAGGGATGGCGGCCACCGAATCGAACACGGGCAAATCTTGACCTTCCATTATGGCTGCTTGAGGGTCACTTAGTCATGGTCACGCAGTGGGGATGTGTGGGTGGGCCCTTGTAGTACACCGCCTGACCACCAAGTTTCGCTTTCCACCTAAATTAGGGCGGGAATACGCCCACAGACTTAAGTCCGACCCCGCCATTTAGTCCAATTTTCTCGTATCGGACTTAAGTCCGACCCCGCTAAATAAGGGTTAAAGATTATTATCTTGAAGACAATAGGTCTTCATCAACTTAAACATTGGACAATTTAAAGATTATTATTGTGAAGACAATAGTTCTTCATTAATATGAACATTTTACATAACATCCATAATACGCTGTATTAGATCTTCATCATTTCATAATTATTCAAGGAACTTAATTCTTCTCTTAACAAATGAAAACATAATGTGGCTAAATAAGAACATGTGAATATAGTTATCGTATAAATACGATAGAATATGACTCATTTGTGATCCCGTATGTCTCTGTGACGTCACGGACGTTCCTGCAGCCGGGCGTAGGACGAGTAGATCGTATATTATAAGATTGTAAATAAGTTAAGTTATAAAAGGCCTAATATGCTATTAAGCAATATTGCCATGGTCTTATGTAGTATATATGAATTTATCGTATATATATTAATATAATTTATCGTATAGAGCAACCTAGATGCGGTACGGTAATTTAGGCTCCTGGCGTTTGCCAAGGCAGCAAGGTGTGCCTCTGAGGAACACCAGAGCCTTCACGAACACAGACCAGTTAACATCTATTTTCCGCCCTCAGTTGATCGCGCTTTTGTGCCTCTAATCACAATACACTGACAGCAATACAAACAGCTACACCATCACAATGCTCTCATCGACGCCATGACTGACTGACAGATAAACATAATATTCATGTCCATTCCCATGTAATCATTTATTCTTTCCTTCACTTGACTCAGGACCGAAGTCTCGTTCCCCGTTGTCCGCCATATTGGGTAAACGTTCTCCCTTGCCTCATTGCCACGTGGAACTATTGGTGAGTTAATTCCTGGCTAATATTAACCCTTATAACTTTACCCTATGTATAAATTGATTATGTGAGACCTTTGGCTATAAATTAGCTTGTTTCAGATTGAATTAAATTTAGATATGGAGTAGTTTTAATTTAGATTGATTTGATTTGATTCATTATAGCTTAGTAATATTTAACTTCCATTGATAGTTTACCACATTGGTGCCCAGACCCGGGAATTAGCAACCAGTAAGGGATTTTTAAGGCAATGAGCAAGGGGACATATAACAGGATGCAGGAACAACTCTATGATAATCTGGTAGGACTAGCCAAGCGGTGGTTAGAGCCGGAATGCAGGGTCACATCGTTGCACCTGCCTAAGTCCTGCATCCCACCCATCATCTTCCCCCAATAATTTTATTTTACATTTCAGATTTCCTGTGACATATGACCTGACCTAACATTTTTTCTTGTTCAATATGACCCTTTAGTAAGTATTGCTATTTTGTGTACTATTATTTCTCCATAACATAGAAGTCCGCCGGTTGGCGTCTCTTAACTAGACTACTATTTTGCCGTTGTTTTTGTAACATTTAGATACATAGCCTATAGGCTTACATGCAAAATGAGTAAACAGGAAGAGACACCGTCGGGTGGGGTGCTGATCAAGGCCCCTAAAAATCAAAGGGCGGGACTTCGGGGAGTATTAAATAGGCTAATTGTAGACGTCAACACTTTCATCACTACTGCTGACCTAGAGGAATTGGAAGCTAGATTAGAAAACGTCCAGGCTACCCACGGTCGTATTATGGCTCTGAGTGAGGTGATTGTGGCAGGCATGACAGAGGAGGAAGAGATAGTTACAGAGTGTGATAATCGCGCCCTCTATGATGAACCTGTCTTTAGAGCGAAGCACATATTACAGCGTGCTTTCGCAAGTAAGAAGGGAGGCGAGAATGAGGCCCATAGAAGGGCTGACCCAAAACACACTGTACACCTCCCAAAGCTCAATCTTCCTACATTTGGGGGCAAATTGACTGAGTGGTTAGCTTTTTGGGACGTATTTCGGTCTACAGTTCATGAATCCTCTTTGGATAATGTCCGCAAGTTTCACTACCTGAAGGGACAAATGGAAGGAGAGGCCTTACATTTGATAGAGGATTTTGCGGTAGTGGGTGATAGTTATCTTGAGGCAGTACAATTATTAAAGTCCACATACGGGGATCAAGAGCAGTTGAAGATGGCCCATGTCGTTGCCTTGTTAAAGCTCGCAGAACCACAGTAAAAGGTTGAGGAGTTAGCAAATTTTAGGGCAAATATTGAGTGCCATACTCGATCGCTAGACACTCTAGGGCTCACCACACAGGAAATGATAGTCATTATCTTACGTCAGAAGCTTCCTATGGCAATACTTGATAGGGTTAGATCATTTGATCTGGGGGAGTTCAAAACTCAGTTCAGTAAGGAAATTAGCAATCTACAGTTGAACAAAGGGAGAATGTATGTGTCGGGAGTGAGTGAGAATGTGGAGATGAGGGGAACTGTAAGCATGACAGTGGGGACTAAAGAAAAGAAAGAGGGTATGTATAAGAAACCTGCTCAGATTCTATATAAGCTATGTAACAACAAACATAAATGGAGTTTCTGTGTAAAATACCCAACAAATGAGACAAAACTAGCACAGGCGAAAAGATTGAAGCTATGTGTAGGTTGTCTAAGTAAGGAACATGGTAAGCAGGGACAATGTACTGCTACATACTTAAGGCCCTGTCGCCACTGCAAAGGACATCACTTTGATAAGTTGTGTCCTACGGCAGATAAAGTCAAAGACGTCAATCCAGAGGGTACTACAACTGTGACACTAGGTAGCACACAAAACACCACTATATTGCCCACAATGCAGATTCCCATGGAAGGTACAGACAGTAACAAAGTTTGTCGGGTACTTCTAGATCAAGGGTCTCAACGTTCCTTTATAAAGAGGTCCATCTTAGTGGGACTGAAGCACCGAATCGTAGGGGCTGAGACTCTTCGATTGCAGGGCTTCACAGGGGTTACTGACAAACAAGACTACGAGATAGCGATAGCGGAGATTTCATATTTCTACCGAAAAAAACGGTACTTTATGACATGTATCGTAGTAGACACCCTACCAGAATATGTATCTGTAGGAGTGAAGAAGGTGGAACATGCATTACGTAGCAAAGGGGTTAACTTGTCAGATCCCATGGGAAATCAGAGTGAGGTGCATGTTCTACTTGGTGTGGATCATTATTATGATGTAGTATACCCTGGATTTAAAAGATGTGTGGTGTAATTTTAATCCCCACTAAATTTGGATATTGTATGAATGGAAAGGTGCATACTGCACAGTCAAAGGTCCTGGTCGACACGGTCTCGATATTAAGAGTCAATGTAACCGCGGCAGAGGAGTTGGGAAGGGAGGATTCCCAACCTAGTGACCCTAAGATGGCTGCCGAGTTCGACCTGGAACGACTGTGGAGATTGGATCACATAGGCATTAATCCTATGGAGACTGATTATGACTCGGAAGTTGCGCTACAAAGGTTTGACGAGTCTGTGAGGTACTGTGCCTCAGACAAGCAATATAAAGTTAGTTTTCCCTGGACGAACAGTGAGATAAGCCTGCCTACCAACTATGGTTTGGCATTAGGTTGCTTGCGCGCATTACAGCGGAAATTGTCTAACGAACCGAGCACGCGCCAGGCGTATGACAATGTATTTCGGAATTATGAAGATAGGGACTTTATTGAGAGAGTCGATGTCAAGGAACCGATTAAGAAGGGTAGGGTTTACTATCTGGCCCCCATCATGGGGTAAGAAAAGACAGCGTCACCACACCAATACGGGTGGTGTATGACTGCTCTGCCCATCAAGGTCAACAACCCAGTCTAAATGACTGCCTGTTGACAGGTCCGTCCATGGTGTCGGACCTGTCCCAACATCTATTGCGGTTTAGGCTGGGGAAGTACGCCTATACCAGTGACATCGACAAAGCATTCTTGATGGTCAAGCTAAAGGAGGAAGATAGAGATGTTACCCGCTTTCCTTGGTTCAGCGACATTAGCGACTCTGAAAGTCCGGTCATAATATACCGTTTTCGGGTTGTACTCTTTGGGGCCACGTGTTCACAATTTTTGTTAAATGCCACAATAAAAAAACATCTAGCTGATACTCATGACACAAGTAAACTATCTCGCGGATTATATATAGACAATTTGCAGAGTTCTAGCGATAGTCAGGATGATTTGTTATATACATACTGGCAAGCACGCAGATTGTTTGCGGATGCACATTTATTTCTCCGCGAGTGGGTTACTAATAGTGAAGATCTTCAGAGTTTGATACAGGTGGACAGTACGGCATCTCATAACCAGGAAAAGTCCAGAAATTTGGGGATGATCTGGCATACTAACTTTTCAAACATGGTCTTTTGCTCAGCAGACAGGAGCGCACACAAAAAGAAGTCTGTTGAGCAAAGTTGCGCAATTTTTTGATCCTTTGGGTCTAGCATTACCCGTTACCATAAGAGCTAGGATTCTAATGCAGGAAGTTTGGAGACGTAAAATAGGATGGGATGACAGTTTGCCCGAGGACCTGAATGACCAAGGGACATTGTTGTTGAATGAGTATGCCATTCTATGTACTAAACCTATACCTCGTAAAGTGGCGGCGTTCGGTGACGTTACGTTACACACGTTTTGCAATGCTAGCGCCACGGCATACGGGGTAGCCATATATGTCGTTACTTCATTTGGGGCACATTTAGTTACAGCCCGGGCCAAGGTAGCCCCAGTCAAAAGGGTAACTATCCCTAAAATGGAATTGATTGCCATGCTGCTCTTAGCACGTCTGGTGCAACATGTACGCGCAGCATACGAGAGCGAGTTAAACATTGAAATCGTTCACATATGGTGCGATAGTCAGGTCGCACTCAACTGGATACATAGCAAGAAGTCTCTGCCAGTTTATGTGAGGAATAGGGTAGATGAGATTAGAGCCCTTTTGCCCGACGTTGCTTATAATTATGTAATTACAAAAGAAAACCCTAGTGATCTCATAACTAGGGGTATAACGGCGAGCCAGTTAGTGAAGTCCGAATTGTGGTGGTATGGTCCAAAGTGGCTGCTCCATGAAAGTGAATGGACGATTTGGCATGCTGTTGGTGAGGGACTTCTGTCACTGGAAACAGTGGCAGTTACAGCCCAACCAAATGAGCCACCGGGTCCAATCATAGAGTGGGCAAGATTCGGTGACTATAATAAACTAGTCGAGCTGTCGCTTGGGAATTGCGATATGTATCCAATATCAAGCTTAAAGTAACGGGCCAACTCTGCAACATGGGTCACAACATTGATGCTCGTGAATTTAAAGCAGCTGAAGTAACTTTGATCAAATGGGTTCAAGTAGAAACCTTTTCCAATGAATTAGAATCCTTGCAAAGCTCGAATAAGACATTAATGCCTAATATAGTGTGTCAACTAAGGTTGCACCTAGACAATGGCCTCATCAGGCGTGAAGGTCGCCTGAAGTGGTCGGGTGTAACTGACGGCACAAACCGCCCTATACTTATGCCAACAAGACATCACGTTACTGATCTATTGATCATACGTGCACAAAGGGAAGTAAAACACTACGGGGTATGTCATATTATATCAAATTTACGTCTCACATGGTGGATACCCAGAGTTCGACAAGTAGCTCGACGCGTAGTAAGAAAGTGTGTAATATGCCAGAGACTAAAAGGTAAACCGTATGCAACTGGACCAGCTCCACCTCTACCTGAATGCCGTGTAAAGCACGGAGAACCTTTCCAAGCTGTAGGATTAGATTACACAGGGCATTGAAGACGAGAGAGCATGAGAAGGTTAATATATTATTGTTTACCTGTGCAACATCTCGAGCGGTACACCTAGAACTATGTGATAATATGTCTAGCGAAGAATTTATGCTGGCGTTTAGACGGTTTTGTGCCCGTCGTTCATTCCCTCAACTCATTCTTAGCGACAATGCTTCCACTTATGTCTAAGCATCAAAATATCTAAAGAATACAAGTAGTGATCCTATTATCATCACTTTTTTGGGAGAGAAGAAGTGCGAATGGAGGTTCATTCCAGTTAAGGCACCTTGGTTTGGTGGAATGTGGGAACGGTGTGTCGGCATAGTAAAGTCAGGACTCAGAGCGGTAGTAGGACGTGCTCTATTAAAGAAGAGTGAGTAGACGACAGTCCTCACAGAGATAGAGGCAGTCGTGAATGATCGTCCGCTTACATATGTGTACACAGACCTGCAAGAACCACTACCATTAACGCCAGCTCACTTGCTATATGGAAAACCATTGACTGCGTTTCCATCTGATTTCCAATCTATAGTAGAGTTAGAGGATCCCTCGTTGTACTCTGAGGTAGCGGTGTCTAAGAGATGCCAGTATATATCGGGGATAATAGAAGATTTTAGAAAACGGTGGATTAATGAATATCTGTTAGCATTGAGGGAAAGGAGTGTTACTCCCTCTGGTAGACCAATGGCACCTACATTTGGTGAAGTTATTTTAATTAAAGAAGATAGTCCTCGTTTATACTGGAAATTGGGCCCCGTGTTGGAGGTATACAAGGGGGCGGACTCTGTAGAGCGGGTGGCGCTATTGAAGACAGCCACTGGAACTACTGTTCGTCCTATCGCACGTTTGTACGCTTTGGAGCTCGATGCCGCATTGCAATCTGATGCTCCATCTGTTATTGCAGGGTCCGAGGATTCTCAAAGGAACGACTCACCTCTTACTGAAGGTGATCATTCTCAGACCGGGACGCGTCCCAGACGCGCTGCTGCTGGCGCCGTCGACATGTGGCATCAGAAGATAGGCTCTGGGTAACTTTAAAATTAAGGTGGGGTTCAGGTATTTTTTTGTGGGGGGAGTGTATCGTATAAATACGATAGAATATGACTCATTTGTGATCCCATATGTCTCTGTGACGTCACAGACGTTGCTGCAGCCCGGCATAGGACGAGTAGATCGTATATTATAAGATTGTAAATAAGTTAAGTTATAAAAGGCCTAATATGCTATTAAGCAATATTGTCATGGTCTTATGTAGTATATATGAATTTATCGTATATATTAATATAATTTATCGTAAAGAGCAACCTAGATGCGGTACGATAATTTAGGCTCCTGGCGTTTGCCAAGGTGGCAAGGTGTGCCACTGAGGAACACCAGAGCCTTCACGAACACAGACCAGTTAACATCTATTTTCCGCCCTCAGTTGATCGCACTTTTGTGCCTCTAATCACAATACACTGACAGCAATACAAACAGCTACACCATCACGACGCTCTCATCGACGCCATGACTGACTGACAGATAAGCATAATATTCATGTCCATTCCCATGTAATCATTTATTCTTTCTTTCACTTTACTCGAGTCTCGGGACCGAAGTCTCGTTCCCCGTTGTCCGCCATATTGGGTAAACGTTCTCCCTTGCCTCAATGCCACGTGGAACTATTGGTGAGTTAATTCCTGGCTAATATTAACCCTTATAACTTTACCCTATATATACATTTATTATGTGAAACCTTTGGATATAAATTAGCTTGTTTCAGATTGAATTAAATTTAGATATGGAGTAGTTTTAATTTAGATTGATTTTATTTGATTCATTATAGCTTAGTAATATTTAACTTCCATTGATAGTTTACCACAATAGTATGTAGATATAGATAATGGTTTCTTCTAATATTTCTGGCTGAATATTAGCCTTCCCGTCCGGGTCGGTGTCTTGGTTGTAGTTGGTTGGCGGATCGTCTTCCCTGGTGTCGGAGGACGTTCCGTCATGATAGTGGCGACTCGTGCTTTCCTGGTTGCCGTTACATGTGCTGCTCTCTGGGGCGCGCCTTATGTCCCTTCTCTCTCTGAAGGTGACTTCTTGGGTTTGGGTTTTTCCGTAGTTCTTGGTTGTTTCTCCTTGGTTACCCCTTGCAAGCTTGAGCGGCGTTTTCTTTGTTGCTCACTCTCTTCTTGGTTGTTTTGCAGGGTGTCTTTTCTTTTCTTGGTTATTTTAACTATATTTAGGATTACATATTTACTGACTATTGAAATTTACAGATATCTTACTACGTTTTTGATCCCAGTGATATTTACAAGCAATATCTTTTTTTTTTCTATATCCAGCTTCTACCTCCGGACATAGGCTTATAGCCTGTATATTCAACCACTCAACACGGTGAAGCCAGGAGAACTTATTCCAGACAGTGAATGAGACATTGAGATAGTTTGAGCGCTTCAACCAGCTCATTCGCGACCATTGTAGCTCATTGTAGACCATGACGCCTGGCCGTCCCTTGAGGCCCTGAGGCAACATCTAACTACTCAGAGCTGCTTCGCCACTATCTCACCGCCTCACTCACGGTCTCGGACCCTCTCTTTCCGAAACGCCACCTATTGAGTTCATAACTCACTAGGCACTGCCCCCATTGGCATATTTTGAATATGGGAATATTCATACAATGCTAATTTATTGGAGACAGCGAGGGTATTTTATATGGCGTGTCGTGGGCATTGTGGTAATGCACTGATACTAAGTACAGCACAAATTCCATCCAAATTATATCTTCCCACTGATACATCAGGATTCGAACCCGGGACCTTAGGATTACCAGTCCAGTGGCAAGACCACTACACCACACCTAAAGTGTAGAAACTGAAAAGGAAAGGAATAATTTACAATACTTTGTGTGTAATGTTTATCGCCAAAATATCAGTAAAATATATATACAATTAACCTAAGACGTGCACAATGCGCATGGGGGGTATGAGACACCACACGCCTGTGCGCACGTATTTGAGCTGTTCCCATCACTAACATCGTTATTTTACCATAAATAGCATTAATACTTATCCATATGTGCCTATTTTAGGTTGATTATAAAAGTATTAACCTGTTACAGCAATAAAACAAGTGGAAACAGCGTTTGGATGGTCAAAATCGGCGATACAGGCCGGGAGTTACATAATGTATGGCTGAGGCAACCTCCCTCCCCTCCTCCCCTCCCCTTGTCTGGAGAGACACTGTTACGCAATAGTCTCTCTCTCGCTCTTTCCCACGCTTGGTAACAGTGATGACAACGCCATGCTACCAACTTGCTAATGTTAGCACGAAAATAGACCACAGAATATGGGAATAACAGGGAAAATAGGTGATAACTGAAGGAGGGGAGGGAAGTGGGGAAGGAGGGGATGTGGAGGAGTGATATTTGGCATGGCCCAGGGGCAAAAAAACAAAAATGGGGGGTGTTTTAAATGGATTTTTTTAGGCCCAGGACCTTAAGAGTCTTCCCGCAGTCGCCCGGGGAAACTCTTAAGAGTCTTCCCGCACTTGCCGGGTTAACACTCCACGAGTGGCTAGGTCGGAAACTTCTACTACCCGCCAAGCGGGTGGTTTTACCCTAAACGACCTTGTTTCCGTGCTCTTTTTCATGCATAAACAAGAGCCAGAGCGTAATACAATTATGTATCCCTGAAAGGGCAATAATTGAGCTTTCCAATGACACCAGAACCATCCTTCTACGACCACGCGTTCTCTTGCAACGATCGTGCAAGACGAAGGGAAAATCCCTAAAATACGGTAATTTCCTTACATAATTCCCTGTGTAGCGAGGCAGTGAGTATGGATGTGTGTGGAGGTGGACCCAGTGCTGGCGCGGGAGCCGTGCCAACCGGTCAGAGCTAACTTACGCTCCTCCCACCGCTCGTCTCTCTCTCAGAGCCAAATATTGCTCAAAATTGCACACTGCCTTAAGTCGGTCCCCGCCACATAGTCCTTTCTTCTCTAGACCGACTTAAGTCAACCCCCGCCAGACAAGGGTTAATGAGCGCTCGCAAGTTTATGCAATAGTTAACTCTATTTTTTTGTCAAAAGTCGGTTCTCTTTGACTTAACCCGAGAACAACGAGAAGACTCTTAAGAGGTTTTGGTGGTGAAAGGCGACAAACCTCTTAAGATCCAAGGCCTAAAAAAAGCCTTTTAAAAGGCCCCAGTAGCACTTAAAACAAAGGAATATGTGATTAAGTGAGATAATTCCCCTCCATACCTACTCCACATGTATCAAAACCCTCATCTTCCTACCCCCCTTTCAATTATCATATATTTTTCCTCTTTCCTCTTATTCCCTTGTTTATAGCTTTATTTACCGCGCCAATATTTCCAACCCGGTTCCAAGGTCCGGTCCTGCGCCTATCGAGTGCGTGGTGAGACTTAGAGAGAGACTTCAGACTCTAAAGTCTGCCTCTAGGCTTCGGAGAGAGAGGGTATACGTCGCGTTCGCCTCACATTTCAGGACTGGACGGTCGGCAGTAATTCGCGATTTTCACCCCCCAAATACTATTTCCACTTGTTTTATTGCTGTTACATGTTAATATCTGCATATTAAACGTAAAATAGGCGCATATGAATAAGTAATAACGATATTTATCGTAAAATGACAATTTTAGGCGGGAATGAAGCCTAGCTGTAGGGTGTTCACTACATATAGCTCGCACTTTAAAGGTTAACCTTAGCCTGGGAATGGCACCGAGACTCTTAAGAGGTTTTACTGGGCGAAGGCGACGGGACTCTTAAGATCCAAGGCCTAAAAAAAAAAACAAAAAAAAAAAACAGTGGCACTCAAAACAAAGGAATATGTGATTAAGTGAGATAATTCTCCTCCATATCTTCTATCACTCCTCCACATGTGTCCAAAAATAACCCTTCACTCCCCCTTCAATTATCACCTATTTTTCCTCTTATTCCCTTGTTTATCGGTTTATTTTCCACGCCAATATCCCCCACCCGGTTTCAAGGTCGAAAAGGAGGTATATAGAGATTGTGGCAAGAGAGAGATTTCACTAGCAACACATCAGTGTCGATCGATAAGTGGGAGGGGGAGGGTGTGTGCTGCGATGGCTTTCCTCTCATGAATGAACCGGTCGGCAATACATCGTCTTTTTCACCCCCAAATACTATTCTCACTTGTTTTATTGCTGTTACATGTTAATATCACCACCCATAGAGAGACGCCATAAACACCACGTCAAGTCCCGAAAATACCAAAAAATCATCCAAAAGATGCCACAGCCCAGAAGAACCCCGGAGACGAAGCGGGCCAAACAATATACCCAGCCTGGACGCCCGCCAAATTCAAACGCGAGCGCTCAGTCCCTTCTCGCTCTCAGCGCGGCCACCCAGGCTGTGCCCGCGCTGCAGGGGTCAACCAGAGCCCTTTAAAAGTGACACCTTCAACCCATGCCCCTCTTCCTCGCAGATACCTCGCCTTGGACTACGTTGCTAAATGTATGACGTGCCAGGTGGAACCAGCAGAGGGCAGACAGGATGAGATCGAAGTAGCTGCCGATCTCGAGGTGAAACGTGACATGCCCATACACTGGTCAGTGCAGTCAGACAACATCTAGCCCTATCCAATCTCCTGGTCTAAATCCAATTGCCCGTACACTGGTCAGTGCAAGAAGATACGTAGACTTGGAGCTTCCTAAAGCTGTCCTACTTGCCTAAAGACAGTACAGGAGGAATTGTATAATAACGACAAGTCCACTGGTCTGTATGGGTCTAGTTATTGTGCAGATCCTGGGTAAAGACTTACTGCCAGTACACTGGTCCGAATAGTCAGTCGAGCCAGGTTCTTGAGCTTTAGCTTGTTACCAGTACACTGGTCCGCATAGCCCGTTATAACTCAGTCCCTGGGTATTGACCTAAACTCAACCGAGAAATTGATAGGTGGACAGTACACTGGTCCGAGCTGCCTAACAGATTCTCTGGCTCTCCCCAACTTGGGTATCGGAAGTTGTCCAGGCCCTAAGGACTTCTCCCTTGCTCAAGAGAGGAATTGCCAGGTGGACAGTACACTGGTTCGTGCTACCTAGTAAGTTCTCTAACCTGCCAGGCTTAGGTCAAGGCTGTCACCAGTACACTGGTCCGTGTGTAGCCTGATTCTTATTTGAATATAGCAACTATAAATGTACTTTTGTGTTTTCCTTACACTTCTGCATGTTTGTGTATGTGTCTGTGTGTGAATTCCTTCTCTGCCCAGTTAAGTTAGGATCCACCTTCATTCAGTAAACCCAGCAAAAAGCCTGGTATAACAGTATCCCTGCACCGTCTGCTCTATATCCTCTTACCAGTTCAGAGTCAGTATATAATGTATAACATATATATATTATACTGTCTTTACACTCGCAAAAAGTTTTGAGGTGACAAATTCCTTCTACTGAGCCATCGGCCATCTTGTCTACTTAATCTTGACTTAACGGGGTTAAGACACCTCCCTTTGCTCTCTTAGAGGTGACCACCGATAAGTCAAAGGACTTGAAATATTTTATAAATTTGCCTGAGCACAAATTTCACAGTTCAGTCCAAATCTTAGATATTAGTCTGGCTAAGTTATTTTATATATTCCGTCCCTGGATTTGTGGACATTTGCGACGTCTCATCCGGAATAGTATGACCTGTGGTAGCCTGGATAATTTGCATTAGCTCTTGTGTACTAGGCTGGAAAACTCACCCGAGTTGCCCACCATAGGCGCACCATGCCCAATTAAGGGCAAATAACAAGGAAATTATACCAAAATTATATGTAAAATAGCATCCTAATAATGAAAGGGTTAATGCCATCGGGAAATGATAGCTAAAATAGAATAAGAAACTCATCCTCTTATCATCTAATGGTTAAAACTACATCTGACTACAAACATGTTAACATTTCTACTAACTTATTTTCTGAGTGTGTTTGTAGCAGTAGCCAATGGATCCGGCACTGGTATCCCTCAGGTTGAAATTTGTGAAGATCGGGAGACAGATGGCAGACAGAGTTTCACTAAATTCCATCTTCTTCTCCACCCTTAGCAACACCGGGCACACCACAGGGTACAGAGGTCGATCATCTGGAAGTAAACAATGTTATTCAGCTATGGACTGACCTCTAGGAAACTGAGGGTTAGACACAATCCCACTAACCATTTTATTCCCACTTGGAGGTAGAGAGAATGGCCTTCTTATAATTAAAGTTTGGAGAATTTTATTTGTACAATGGCCCAGTGGCCAATCCAATTTACAAACCTATTACTATTGGTTATTGTTATTTAGTTTGCATATACGTTACATTTAAAAAAAAAAAAAAAAAAAAATTTCTTCTTTCTATGGGGCTGTAATACAAGGACAACTTCAGTGTTATTGACGCTACCTAAGTTAGGCGTTATTCAACTCATCTATGACCTTAACCCGGCGAGCGCGCGGAGGGTGTAGATCTTCCCACCTAAAATTGTCATTTTACGATAAATATCGTTATTATTTATTCATATGCGCCTATTTTACGTTTAATATGAAGATAGTAACATGTAACAACAATAAAACAAGTGGGAATAGTGTTTGTATGGTCAAAATCGCGAATTATAGTCGGCCGGTCCATTCGTGCATTGTAGAGCAGAGCGAGCCAGACCCTCCCCTCGCGAGGCCTCAAGCTTGACTGACTCATTCACCCACACCCTACCTTACCCAACACATTCGGTAGCAACAACACCACACCCTGGAACCGGGTTGCAGATATTGGCATGATAAATACACCATTAAAGATGGTAATAAGAGGAAAAATAGGTGATAATTGAATGGGGGGGGGAGGAGGGGATGTTGACAGATGGGGAGGACTGGTATGAGGTATGGAGGGGAAAAACAAAATTTAAGTGCTACTGGGGCCTTTTAAAAGATTTTTAGGCCTTAACCCGGGAACAGCGAGAACACTCGTAAGAGTTTTTGGTGGGCATAGGCGAGAACACTCTTAAGATGGAAGGCCTAAAAAAACACATTTTAAAAGGCCCCAGTAGCACTTAAAACAATTTTTGTTCCCTCCATACCTCATATTACACCTCCACATCCCCTCCTTCCTCCCTTTCACCTCCCCCCACCCCCCCCTTCAATTATCACCTATTTTCCCTGTTATTCCCTTATTCATTGGTATATTTTGTGTAAAATCTCCAAACTGATCCTAGGCTTTGGTCATGTGTGTGTTACGTAAGGTAGAGACCGGGAGGGTGTGTGGGAATAGCTCAGTTCTGCTTCAACCCTTGAGAGAAGAGGGTGTGAAGCCAGCTGGCTCACACTTGATGAATGAACCGCTCGCTAACAATTCGCGATTTTGACCAAACAAATTATATTCCCACTTGTCCTATTGTTGTTGCAGGTTACTATCTTCATATTAAAGGTAAAATAGGCGCATATGAATAAGTAATAATGATATTTATCGTAAAATGACGATTATAGGCAGGAATGGAGCTCAATATTGCCGCCCAGAACTGTGGTGTTCACTACACCCTGCGTGCGCTTAATGGGTTAAGAGGGTCCTCGCCCTTGCCCACCACAACCTCTTAAGAGTGCTATTGCCGTTCCCGGGTTAATATTTATAATATTATTCCTTTCATGTTATTATAGCTAATTTATTTTCACTCGTATATATTTTTTTAAATATTGATCTAATATGATCAATCTCGGCCGACCCCTCCCCCCAAAAAAAAGGTGTGGGGGGGGGGAGGTTGTACAAGTTGCAGGATAATCAATTTGCCTATTCCCAACATTAATCACCTCACCTGTCTTTAATCTTGATCAAATTATACCTTACCTGATATTCATGTTAATCTCTCGTTATGTATTTATGCAAGCCCCTACTGTATGTCCGTAATCCTATTTAGCCTTATTTTATCATTGTTATGACCTGATTTTATTCAGGTTTAGCTATTGGTTACGGTGAGTTCTTTTAACCCTCGTCTAGCGGGTTTTTTTGGGCTATTTTGGGTATATTCAGGCCCTCCTGAATGATCAATCAAGTATCTGCATGAAAAGAAATGTATTCAGCAAAAAACTAGGCGCTACAAGCTTCAAAATGAGACCAGAACGAGCTACGTAGCACTCGTCGTTTTGATGTAGTGGTACCACCAACATGGGAGTTTAGCGTATAGTGGCATATTTTTTCCAGCTACACTCACTACTGGCTACATTGCCGGCCTCTCGAGAACAGAGGGAGCGTGAGTCATTGGGCGGCGGTTAGCCCTGGATGTCGGCCGTGTGGCCTGCTGCGCTCCCAGCCATTTGCACTCGATTTTAACCCCTTAAAAGCCTTAATAATGCTCCTAACTTGCTGCTTTTTAAATACGGACTTAAGTCGGGCCCTGCTCTTTAAGTGTTAAGACTGGGATTTCCAAATTCATACAAGTACATAAATAAAATAAATGTTGTTATGAAAAGAGTACAATTAGTTAGTCGGATACCTAAAGTTCACTTTGTACTTATGTGCGGTATATTCATTAACTATTATTGACGAGGGCAAGACAGAGTTATTATGTTGATCTTCTATTAATATTTATCACCATTCGCACTGGTATACTCTTAAGATCAAATTAAAATTTTTGTGGACATTAACTTATTTATCACTTGTAGGAATTATGGTAGAGTCAATATTCAACATATTTCGGTTTACTTAGATTTTAATCCGATTTTTTTGTAGAGTAGAGATACGCATATTCTTACGTATTTTAACACTTATACACTTTAAGAGAGTCAGTATATCTAAACTCGGGTTAGTTAACTTTTATTGATGCTTTATCACAAAATCGAGGTTTGGAGACTAACTATTTTTAGCTTGTATGAAAATATGGCAGTCAATATTTGTAGTTTTCTGCTTATTTAGTTTTTTTAATCTCTATTACTCATAGAGTTGAAATTCGTGTACGATAACTTGTTTAACACTAGTACACTGATCATAGAGTCTTATAAATAGAGTTGAGGTAATGAACACTGTTTAATGATTTATAACCCTAAATCTGGGTTTCGGGACTCTAACTATTTTTTAACACTTTTAGATATTTCGTAGAGAAAATATATGTGGACTCTAACTTGGTTATGAAAACAGCTTGCACACTGATGTATATTTTTTAGAGTCAATACTTATGGACTGATTTTTTTTTTTTGCCTCGTCACTGGCATCGACTTTGTTAAATTTTCCAATATTTATTTTCTTAGATATGTGGAACACTAGCTGCTTGTAGTCTTCTGAGTCTCCGTAGGCCGTCTAGGTTGGCCAGTCGTGTGAAGTAGGTTACAGATGGGTTAATGGGCGTGAGGTCTTAAATGTGGCTCCGTAACTTATAATTAAACAGTTGGGCACCACATCGGACTAACGCGAGTATCTTGAGCCTATAGCTTTGTTGTTGATACTCGTCTATCCTGACCGTTATATTAACCGTTGATGAAATTCCGTTAAGGTACTCTTGGAGTAGGGTCTTGAATATAGTGCCTCAGTTATGACGAAATCGTACCATATCGAACTAATGCAAGAAGACTTTAGTAATTATCTTTTTGACTGTCTCTGACCGTTTTAAGAGGTTCAAGGAACTCAGGGCGGTGTTTAAACCTTTCAGTTGCAAAGTCTAGTGGTGTGCCATAGACAAAATGCACCTAGGACTTGTGTCTGCAGAGTCCCCGTGAGGGTGTCTCGCCTAGCCCTTCTAACACAAGTGACCGTGGTATGCCAAGATCCCTTGTGAGAAGTGGGAGTGTGAACTTTTAATAATAGAGTGTTGAGGTGCAGGCATGCCTGGATACCTCAACTTTTACTATTAAAATTAGAACCTATGAAAAGGTGTCGATGTTAGTTACTGGTATGCCAGTAATAACAAGATTTCTTTTATAGGACACTTGTGAACTTTCAATAGTAGAATGTTGAGATGTAGGTAAGCCTGGGTACCTCAACTTCTACTATGGAAAGTGTAACCTAAGAAAAGGTGTCAATGTTAGTCACTGGTATGCCAGTAATAACAAGGATCCTTTTATAGGACACAGTTACCGTAGCAACAATAATAAATGTTGAAGCATCGCCATGCATGGATACTTCAACGTTTACTACTGGAGATACAGCCTACTAAAGGCCTCTATGTTAACTGATGGTATGCGTATGCCACAATTAACAAAGATCCCTTAATAGGATTTTTAACTCTCAGACAATATAGACTTTCGGCGTGCCGTCTATCCAACTGAATGGGAGGGTAATCTTGAGGTTTCTTAACGTGGTATGCCAGGGATCAAGGAGCCTCAAAATTGCTTACTCCTCTCAGATTTTCATGGCATAGTGTTGATGATTACTGCGTGGTACCCGTTCACCCTTTGAAAGAAGCAAGGGCGCGGGCGCGTATTCTCTGTTAGTATAGAGAGTCCTTCTTGCTCTGATGGGAGGTCACTTCTACTTTACTTTATAAATAACTCGATGATAAGTGAGTATTATACAAAGGTTGGTATTTTATATGAACAGGATTTATGTAAAGGCTTATTCATCATATCATAGAAAAGAACAGGGTCATAAGGTTCTCAGGATAATAGAACTTTTGTTCAGGGGTAAGGTTTCTGGGGCTTTGAATTCAAGGTGGGGAATCCTGTGCACTAAGGGAATAATGGAATCAGTGAAGGTATGGATGCGCATCAGGATATTCAATACAAATGAGCGTTCTAGTTGGGTTACAATCAATATACAGGAATACATAAATAGGATGGCTATTCTATTATCTAGAAAAGTTTAAGAGAGATGGTTCTCTATACAAGATAATGGTATATATACGTGAGTAAATATTTCGAGGAGTTGGTACTCCCGGGGAGTGTATGTTAGTACTCCTGGCAAGCGTATCTCGTTACATGGAATGTAAACAAACAAGTGAAGGTGGGAAATGCGTGGTACATGTAACAGGGTATTCGGAGCGTAGTGACTATGATATATTAAAAAAGGCAATGTGGTTTGTTTATCATTATAATAGGGTAGTAATGAGAAGGCATGTGAATATAGGTTGTGGGAAAAATAAGACAAAACATTGTATCTACTCAGTATACATTATTAGAGCATAAGAATGATAGTGGTGGTATTGTAGCATAATCATCATGTTTCTAGGTATCATGCGTATCATAAAAGATGGTCTGAATATAGGCTTGAAAATAAGAAGCAATTCATACAATGTTCTTGAGAATAACTCGGCATAATTGTATATTGTAGTTGACCAGTGTTTGTACATTGATATTGTGAACATGAGATTATGTTTTAACATTATGCTAGTATAGATTTAACAGACCAAGGGAGGTCTCTGTTTCTTATTTGTATACATGGTTATAAGAATGTAATTTAACATTTTTAATATTAACCCATTAAGCGCGCGCAGGGTGTAGTGTAGAATATTAGGCTCCATTCCTGCCTATAATCGTCATTTTACGATGAATATTGTTATTACTTATTCATATGCGCCTATTTTACCTTGAATATGAAGATAGTAACCTGTAACAACAATAAAACAAGTGGGAATATGATTTGGCTCGTCCAAATCGCGAATTGTTAGTGAGCGGTTCACTTATCAAGTGTGAGCCAGCTGGCCTCACACCCTCTTCTCTCGAGGGTTGAAGCAGTACTGAGCTACTCCCACACACCCTCCCGGTCTCTACCTTACGTAACAGACACATGACCACAGCCTAGGATCGGTTTGGAGATGTTTACACAAAAATATACCAATGAATAAGGGAATAACAGGGAAAATAGGTGATAAGGGGAAGGAGGGGATGTGGAGGAGTGATATGAGGGATGAGGAAAAACACTAAAATTGTTTTAAGTGCTACTGGGGCCTTTTAAAATGTTTATTTTAGGCCTTCCCTCTTAAGAACTTTCTCGCTGTCGCCCAGTAAAACCTCTTAAGAATGTTCTCGACGTTCCCGGGTTAACATATGGGTGATCTACTAGGACTTGTTCTAGTAGAGAAAACATGGTATGAAAAACATAGTTAAGGAGATATATTTATCATGATCAGAACTTTTGTTGATAGGATTCCTTCTCTTTCTGGCTAAACACTAGTCTTCCTTTAGGTGGGGGTGTTGTAGCTTTATTAGTGGGGTGAATCGTCTTCCCTGGGGTCGGGGGACATTCTGTTGTCATTGTGGCGACTCGGGCGTCCCTGGGTGTCGCCACACGTGTCGGTTGGTTAAGCGTTGAGCATCCAGGTGTTGGTGTGAGGTCTTGTTTAGTCTTCCTCTTTTCCTTTTGTTTTCTTTTTCGTTCTTCTGTCGTTTTCTTTGGTTTCTTTACTTCAGTTTGTCCTTCCTCTTCTACTGTTTTCTCTTTCGCTATTGGGGTATCTTTTCTTTTTCTCGTTTTTTTTATCATATTTAACGTAACTTGATATTATTTAATCTCTTATTTATGTTATGTCTTGCATCTACTCATCTATATTTCCTTAATCTGTATCATATTATTCCTCACCCAATATTATAGCTCATTTTGCCCTTAATGTTGATGGTATTATACCTTAACTGATGCTATAGCTATTATATATACTTTGATCAACTCACCTATTCCCATAATTTAATATTATGCCTTACCTGGATGTTGGTGTATCGCTGATAAGGGAGGGATATGAGTGGAAGCTGCCTGTACTGCTGTTTGCTGATGATACAGTTCTGATGAGCGATATTGAATGGGAGTTGCAGGGTCTGGTAAATGAGTTTGGAACAGTGTGCGAAAAACGGAATTTGAAGGTAAATGCGGGGAAGAGCAAGGTTATGGTCTTCGAAAGGGGTGAAGCCACAGAGTGTGAGGTGAAGTTGAACGGTCAGGCTATGGAGATTGTCGGCTCATTTAAGTACCTGGGCAGTGTGTTGAATAAAGATGGGACTATGGATGAAGAAGTGCGGGAGAGGGTGCAACAGGGGAAGAGGGTTGTAGGAACGCTGAAAGCAGTAACAAGAAATAGGGTGGTCAGTATGGAAGTGAAGAAGTCCTTGCATGACAGTGTGGTAATCCCGACACTGACTTACGGAAGCGAAGCATGGACGTTTGAGAAGAGACTCAGACCAAGAGTGAGAGGAGTGGAAATGAGTTACTTGAGAAGTGCGTGCAGAGTTACATGGAGGGATAGACAGACGAATGAGGAAGTAAGAAGGAGGTGTGGTGTGGAGGTAGATGTGCTGGAAAGTGTGAAAAGGAACACCTTGAGATGGTTCGGCCATATGGAACGTATGGGAAGCGAGAGAATGACTAAGAAGGTGTACGAGAGCGAGGTGGAAGGACAGATGGAGGGGTAGACCAAAAGAGAGGTGGAAGGATGGAGTGAGGAAGTATATGGATGAAGGTGATGCTGGTTGGTAGGAGGGGTGTCGACTGACTGGGGACAGAGGTGCATGGGGGTGGTTCGTTCGTGGCCACCCCTTCGGGGATCACGGCGTCAGGCAATAGATAGATAGATAGACCTATCATTATTTATATATATATATATATATTTAATAGTGGCCCCTCCATCATTGACGATATGCCTATTAGTATAATAGTCTCCCTTCAACCGCCGCGTCGCCAGTTTTGAATCTACCGCGCGGGAGGACAGGGAGTACAACTTCATAAGTGCAACGCGTATTCTCTTATGGAATCGTCTTTATGATTGGGTACTCGCTACGAAAAAACCTTGTAAAAAAAAAAATAAATAAATAAAAAAATAATAAAGGTGGGGGCTCATGGGTTGAGATAAACATGGAATGATAATCGCCAAGCTGTACATAATTATCTTGCAAAATGCACTGGCACTGACAAAATTATTAACAATGCTATAAAGGATTTTGTGGATCGTCTATACCAGGCCTGTGACGTCACAGTGACGTCACACCAGTATTCTTATCCTAGACTGGATGGTGGACTTACACTCTTGTGATGTCACAGGCCCGGTATAGACGATCCATAAAATCCTTTATACCATTGTTAACCCGTTGAGCCCCGGCTAGTTATAATATTTTGTTCACCCCAGTCCCAAGCCATTTTCACTTATTTTTTGTGTTTGCTAAAATGGAAGACAAGGATGAGAAATGAAAAAAAAACAAAAAAAAATCACCTCTGACATTTTTTTTGGGGTGTGGGGCCGGTGGGGGGTGGGGGGGGGGGCGCTTCAAAAAAATTTGTTGAGCCAAAATGGAAGAGAATGGTGAGAAATGAACACACAAATAAAAAAAAACTCATTTCGGTCATTTGGGGGCGGGGGGGGGGGGTTTCAATAGTTCGTCTCCCCCGCATGACCACCCGCCCGGGAGCACTAGGGTAAAAACTGAGTATGGCATTGTACGGCATACATCCTAAGGAGTATCTCACATAAATCTCAAGCCTCTAGCTCCCATACGACCGGAGTAATGAAGGTTCAAAGTGGCGGTAAACTAGGGGTGTAAACTATCCCCACTAAGCCCACCACCACCAGCCGCGCGGCTGTCTCGGCCCGCTCACACCTACTGGCCCGGCTCCCCCACACACTACGGTACCGCCCCCTCCTATTCTCCCGCCATTTCCTACCTTACGAGCCACGTAAGTGTTTTTTATATGTCGGACGCACGTGATGCGTCGCTGGGAGTTGGTGATCAAAGACTGCCGACGCAACACGTGCGACGCTGGGTCTCAACGGGTTAATAATTATTTCAGTGCCATTGCATTTTGCAAGATAGTTATGTGCAGCTTGGCAATTATCATTCCATGTTTATCTCAACCCATGAGCCCCCACCTTTAACACTCTCCGACTCATATGACGCTAGAGCGTCATATGGAGGTTTGGCCAAAATACTCATAAGACGCTAGAGCGTCATATGAACTTATTTTAATATCTCTCTAATAAGTTATATGACGCTCTAGCGTCATATTGAGCTCAGTAAGTTAGGTAAGTTAGATAAAAATCTGTCAATGGCAACCCCATGTTCCTCCGACTTCTAACGGTCCCTCAGTGAGATTTTGACAGTTGTGGGGATAATACCGTGTCAGCCGCCTTCTCGTCAGTAAGTTAATATAATCTGTCTGGGGGGGTTAATAATTGCTATACTCAAGCTTCCCAATGCGTGGATTTCTTGCATGTGGATTCCTGACGCTGGCCCTCTAGCGTCAATACTTCCTTCCTCCTCCCGCGGCCGTACCGTGAGGGCGGGTTGCTCTGTGCTCCTGCTTCATTCGTCGTTCGATAGATTCTTGTGAGTCCCTGCTCATTTGTATATGTCTGAGTTGTATTGAACAGGTTTTTCGATTAGCTAGCACAGGCTGCCCCATTGGTACGCCCGCAGGAGTTGTGTAAATTAGGGTACTATTGTAACAGGCGCCAACGTGTCCCAGGACCCTCGTGCCAGGTTTGTTATTTGTGTTTTATTTTTGCGCCTTAGCTTTCTGATAGTTATTTAGGAGGCTACCATTCCGCAAGTTTATGCTTCAGGCCGTCACTATGTTGATAGTTGCATAGTTATTTTGCAGATGCTCTAGTTCAAGGGTTGCCGCACGTGGTGTGGAGTCTTCTGGAGTCCGTATCTGCGCTTGGGCCCCTATCGCGGGCCCCTTCTCCACATGCTGCTGCTGCTGGGTCTTCGGAGCATCGAGTTGCTGCCACTATGATGTTTCGTCGTTACCTCATGGTCAGCCATATTAGGGGTCTCCAACATAGGCTAGGAGTTATTTATGATTTATAAATTAAGCTCTATATGTGTAAGCCTAATATTATCCCCGATATATATTTGTGTTTGGCATGTGTGCTTTCATGCTTCAGTTTTTTTTTGGGGAGATGTCCCTTTTATGTGATGGGGTTTTCGGAGGTTTGGACTTTCCCAGATAAGTCCTAACCTCTGAAAATTTTGGTGTCGTTTTCGGCGGCTTTCTCAGCAGAGCCGGCGTTTTCTCGTCTCAGACGATAAGAAATCAACCAAATGTCCTGGCGTGGTATTCTGAACCACGAACCTTCTGCGCGGAATAATGCTCAACTCTTAAGGAGTCCGTGGTAATGCTGAACCACGAACCTTCCGGCGGAATTTGCTACATTCTTAAGGGAGTCAACTCGGCCCGCCGAGTGAACTCGCCCTGACCGATAGCCTCACTCAGTAACTTCTATCGCCCGGCGTAACAGTCAAGTGGGCTTAACTATGACTCGAGTCATAAAAGCTTAGTAACTATCTATCTAGTGCAAATAGGCAATGATAGTAAAATGCTGAAGGTCGATTGGGCCAGTGACGTTTTGTCACAGGTAAGCAGTTCATATGTATATAAAAAGAAAAACCCCAGGTTTTTCTGTCGGGTCCAGCGGAAGGTTAGAGTAGCAGTGCCTATAGCAAATTTTCTGGCGGACTTGAGGTAGGATGCATTAACACCTCTCTGGTTATCCTTATGAGCATTGATTCTTGGAAATTCTAATTCCAGATCTCTTCACATCAGGAGCAGCACGTCAAAGGACAAAACCGTTCCCAGTGGGGGGGGGGGGGGTTCAGTTCCTTCTTGCATGCTTTCACTTTTTATGCCATTCCTACCTGTTTTCTCTAGTTCCGATAATTGCACACTATTATATGTGCATAGATGGGTCTCGGTTTCTCTGGACTTTCCAGAAATGCCCGATGGGCGTAGATCTTTATACGGAATGGATGAGTTTCTTTTCTAGATCATCCGGGCCTAACGGCCTTGATCGATATATAACGAAAGTGACCTCCTAAGCCACAAGAGTGGCATTCGAGGTCGCACACCGGTTGCAACTCTTTCTGCTCTACCTATTCAATAAGAATTCCCCAGGGTCACAGTCATCGCTTTTCTAGGCATCCAATACTCAACACTTAGTTGAGTAATTAGCCAATAGTAGTGACCGGGATTCCATTGAGGTAAACCAAAACAAAAAAACTCACCCAATACACATAACCACCCGGCATCGCCAGACTCTGTCTAGATTGATACCCCGGCGGCAGGTTGGACAACTTCCGGCCAGGGCCCCCGCTCTCCCAAACGACAGTATAGAGCCAATGTCGCACAAAAAGGGTAAGTCGGTTTTCACGACCTCTCCCCCCGGTTTCTGCCCCAAAGGTGCCAGAGTTTTTTCCCGGGCTCCTCCGGGCAGGAGCTGGGGAGATTGAGTCAGATCTCTAAGCTAGGTCTAAAGTAAGGGTGGTTCAACTAGTATCTCATTCATTGACCGATAAAGTTATGGTGCCCTTCCTCAAAGAGGAACGGTTATTCAAGCCATTGAGATGGCTCATAAATTTTATTGTAAGATACGCCGGAGAAACGGCTCAAAATTCCCCAACTGACACCAAGCCGGGAAGACGGCTTGCCTTGTTTATCCTTAGTAAAGCCGGTGAGACGGCTCAACATTTTATCGTATTTTTACATATCTGTCATAGTTACAACTATAGGATAGTACGTATAACTTGTATGAAATAGGATGTGAACGGTTGTACATTTGGGACATAAATCTTACAGGCAAAGGTCCGATTTGAGTTTTCATTATGTGGAACAAATAGCGAGAATATTCTGAGACACCAATTTCTTTGTATCTACAGATGTTAATCTTTCCACAGGTACCTGGACGTTTTCAAAGCTAAGTACTACAAACTGGTAAGTTTCAGGTTCACTACCTCGCACGCCCCCATTACTACGTTTACGGTAACAACTCGGATTGGATAATCCCTGTTAGATCCTTCTCGGCGGACAACCGGGCTTTGAAGACGCGGCACAGCAATCGGAATTCAAACTCTTTAGTTTTCCCCGACACTACGTTTACGGTAACAACTCGGATTGGATAATCCCTGTTAAATCCTTCTCGGCAGACAAACGGGCCTTGAAGACCCGGCACAGCAATCAGAATTCAAACTCTTTAGTTTAAATAGACGCTGTTCGTCACCTATAGGGGATAAGTTCTACACACTAGAAAGTTTCAGGTTCACTACCTCGCACGCCCCCGACACTACGTTTACGGTAACACCTCGGATTGGATAATCCCCGTTAGATCCGTCGCGGCGGACAACCAGGTTTTGAAGAACCAGGACAGCAATCAGAAGTCAAAATTTGGTTTAAATAGATGCTGTTCTTCGCCGGTAGTGGGAGATGTGTCAAACACATTAGTTGTTTTTTCATACCCCATGTCAGCTTCTGACGGCGGGGTCTAGTGTCAAGTCTTGTCTAGCCTCTCGGACTTTAGGCACCATTGGTGAAGGCAGACCTCGGATTTAAGTCACGGGCACAGGTTTAACCCTTAATTAGCGGCGAGCAACATAAGTCGAGTTAAATAAAGCTGGACTATGTGGCGGCGCTCGACATAACTCGAGTGGCAATTTCAGCACGTAATGTGGCTGAGAGAGAGAGACAAGTGGTGGCAGGAGACTAGCGAGCGTATGACTGCTCCAGACCACCGCGGCGAACCTACTGACACAAATCTCAGCTCCCTCCTCCCTCTCTCACTCGCTACATACTCAATTATGTACTGAAAGTACCGAATTACCTGCTTTTTGCACTCGCGTTGCACGGTTATTGCAAGAAAACTATCCATCATACAAGGATCGTTATGGTGTCATTCGAAAGCTCTGTTTATGCCCTTTCAGGGATAGGTACTTGTTTTACGTTCTGGGTCTTATTTAGGCATGAAAATGATCACGTAAACAGCCCTATTTTGGCTAAAAACACCCCGCTGTGCGGTACACATAAATAAACCGCATAGGCCGCTCGTAAGGTGTTAATAACCCAGTGACTTCTAGCTTCAGTTCCTTCCCTTTCCCTGAGGAAAGGTATGGATCAAGGAAAGTGACATTGACACGTTTTTTTTGGAAAACTCACACTTGTTTATGGTGGCGGGTAGTTCACAATAAACTCTAGGGATATGGCCCGCCGGGGTTCACCATCTCCCAGCCGGAGCACCACATAATAATGGGCGATCTACGTCGCCTCGGTTCCCGGGTTTCGAATATCGACCCGTTTTCGGTAATGAGTTCAAACGATCATCTGGTGCATTAACCAGTTTCTCCTAAACCAAGATGTCTTCCCATAATTGACCTACATATGCTGCAGGTTGCGGTACCAAATGTCACGAGAACGAGAAAGATAATCCGATGAATTTTCGCTTAACCTCTGAAGTGCGCATGGGGGTAATTGGAAACGTCCCCCTGTGCTGACGTATTTGAGGTGTTTCCGTCACTAAAATATTCATTGTGCCATTAATAGCATTAATACTTATCCATATGCGCCTATTATGGGTTGATTATAAAGGTATTAACCTGAAACAACAATAAAACGAGTGAAAACAGCGTTTGGATGGTCAAAATTGGAGATATAGCCCGCGAGTTGTATAATGTATGGGTGAGGCAATCTGCTTTCCCGCCAATTTCCCCCAAGGCCACTGAGACACAGTCGATCGATACTCTCTCTCTCTCTCTTGCACTCGCTTGCTATCAGTGATGACCACACCCTCCAATCGGATTTCTAATGTTAGCACGAAAATATACCTCAGAATAAGGGAATAACAGGGAAAATAGGTGATAACTGAAGGAGAGGAGGAAAGTGGGGAAGGAGGGGAGGTAGAGGACTGAGATTTTGCATGGCCCAGGGGCCAAAAAAAAATAAAAAAATAAAAAAATAAAAAATAAAAAATATTTTTTTTTTCGATGTCAAAAGTTGATTTTTTTTTTCTCTGACTCTTAAGAGTCTCCCCGCAGTGCGCCGGGGGAACTCTTAAGAGTCTCCCCGCAGCTCCCGGGTTAAAGGCTAGTTTTTCAGATTCATATTACAGAGTTGATGCAGGACGGCATAAACCCTGTGATCCCCGCCGGATGGGCGATCAGGGAGGTGCCGCTAGTATGTTTCCCAGCTCACTCACCAATATAGTACAAGTGCTAGTCGGGACTACATAAACCTGTACTCAAAAGATTAACACCTGCATAGGCTTGCCCCCCGGGAATAGATGATTAGCTGGCGCAATTGATATCTGCCCAGGGGATATAGTTTTATACCCTTGGGTAGACTACGTGTAGCCCAGTGCTATCGGACTCTGTTTACCTCCCCAACACAATAACACAGTCATGGGTCGTTTTCCCCAATCTTACCATCGAATCTTTTAAGTCAGGATTGCGGTCAGGAGGATTGTAATCTAGTAGAGTTTAACACTGACTGTCTCCCTAGTACAGGAGAAACCACAAAATGTCTCTAAATCTACGAATTTAGCCGTAGGAGTTACCTCAGTTGAGATATTATGTCCGGATTATTCGGGACTCAATCTCACGGTCCAAAACGGTATTTCGGTCCATGATCCAATAGGAGTAGAATGACCTTAGACATGTTCATTCCGCCGTGCGCACCCTGTTGTATACCGATGCTCCCTCGGTTGTGTCGCCGGACTTTAGCACAAGTAGTGGAAAGCAGTAACGTCCCTTCAAGGTGGACTCCGACTACCGAGTACAAGACTCCTTGTACCGTAGTGGGTTACTGGTCCACTGCACCAGGGCGTAGCTAAATCTCACCGGATTCACTCCGTTCCTAGCATATGTACAAAGACAATTAGAGGACTCAGATCAGGTTTACGTATCCCTCGCGTTGTGGCGATCGTTTCCGGCCTGACAGAAGCCTTTTTCGCATGTCCCATGATTCCTAACACTTCAGTGCTTTAGGGTTCGTTTTCTCCTTTGCTTAAGATCACACAAAATCGCAAGAACGAAGTCACTCGCCGTTTGGCTCTTCAAAACGACACAACTAAAAGTTTCTATACCTCAAGTACACTTACTGATTGGGTTTCGTCGCCCGTGATAACCGGACAGTTAGACGTCCCAGAAGTAGAGTTTTGAGGGTAAAAGAGCGTTTTACCACTAGTAATTACGGGACACTTATAACAAGTATGAAATTACTTTGCGCTAGATTTAACCGGCACCACGGTTCTCTGTCACGTTCTTATCCTCTGCCTACGATAGGTGTAATACCGAGGCTTCAGAAACGGGCGTTTATTGGGGTTTATTAAGCCCCGGCTTCGAAAGTTGTTTGGTGCCGCTCCTCGGAGAGGCACTTCATCTAAGGTCTAAAGGAAGTGTCTGTACAGTCTGGCGACGCCGGCAGACTATATGGGCTACCAGGCACCGGCAGAGAAAATCCAACCATTCGATTGGGGGTGCTCATACATGCAATTTGTCAAGGACCCTAACGGAATTCGAGGTTGATAGTTAATACCTGCCTTGGCCGACCCCTCAAGGCTGACGCGCCGCCCGTCTCTATCTCACCACAGTGATAGAGGACTTGGCTTTGGTAAAATCCCGACATCCACAGTGTTGTACCTATCACAAGTTTCGGGTACTAGTCGATCCTTGGGCAAGACCCTATTTGGATGCCAGATGATAGCTCGCTCCTCGGTAGCTGACTATCTCGGCATTAACAAATTCCGAGATAAGATCCTTTGTAGCCTCGCCTTACCTCTAATCAGGCTAGTCTTTGGTGGTTACAGCAATAGAGGAATCCGGTCGAACTTAAACCCCAAAATCACTTGCATTCCCGTTTGTCGATATTACTATTCAAACTAATTCAATCATGAATTTACAGAATCACATGGCAACGATCTGAGACGCCGCCCTCCTGGGGGGTCCTCGTTTCCGAAGATGAAGGAACAGGATTTTGGGTTGAGTGTTCAAACTTCACCACGCCCCATCAGCGTAGGAGTATCCAGTCATAATGGGTATCCCATCAGAAACATCGAACCTGGATTTTTCCAGGAACAAACGACACATGTCCATCGGCCTTGGGGCGTTTTCCTCTACCTTCACGACCAATAACGAACCGTGGGGTTGCCTAACCTTTTTCAGGCTCCCGATGTTTACAAACACTGAGCTAGCCACCGGCATGTATACCCGGTACCAGATCTAAGGCAAGTTAAGGGAATTATTCTGGCTGAGGCAGCCGGGTTCTCTCACTGGTTATTTTTCGTCTCTCTCTCGCTCGACCATACCAATTTGGTGGCCCAGTACGGCAACGGGTCTGAACGCATGGTACTTTAGTGTTAATTTGTTTTACGAGTTAGAGAAAAGGAGGGGGGAGGGGATACTAGAAGACCAAGACCTGCAAACCCGCCGGACAGGCGGGGTATAGGCAAGCAACAAGACACAAGCACAGAACGAGAAAATTTAAAGCAACGACGAAAATTTTCTTTTGCTAATTGACCAGAACTGAATGGACAATCCATGAAGATGTGTCTTCTCTTAGTAGATTAGAGACAGAGACATATACTTCCGGTAATCAGTAATGTTCCTTAGTTGCTTAGCCAAGGGCACGGAATCAGGAATCCTAGTTATCCCTATCCGGTTGACACGTAACGCTGAGGTTGAAATATGCATATCCTGACCTCGGCTCAAGGACTCGGCAAAAGGCACGAGTTAGAGAGTATGTCTCTCAGTTTTTGCAAAATCTTCCATTGATGGCATAGCTAGCACTTAGTTGTGGGCTCCCAACCGTTCTTTCTTGACACGATGCCTGTCTATGGCTCTGGATAAGCCAGCAACTGCCCGGTGTGGCAGGTATTAAGGCAGCGGGTCTAGTAGTCCATGTGCTTCTCATTGAGTTGACCATACAAGGAAAAAGAAGGGGGGGGGGGGAGCGCCAGTAAGCCCAAAGAACCCTAGAACCCCTCCGCCGGATGATATGATGAAGTCACAAGCTGTGATAAGTCGAGCTGAGTCTACAGCTCGCTAATAAATGTTCTTTTTGTACGAATCTCAATGTGAGATCTGACCATTGATACCTAGTCGGTCAATTATAACAAGGGGTACAGAACCCCTTCGCCATAGATTGTCATAAAATCACGAATCACGAGCGGCGAAATGAATTGAACTGGTTTTACAGTTTCCTCAAATTTTGTTTTGTTTAAGAAATCTATCATAGTTACATCTATGTAGTATTAACAGAATATACAAACAGTTTTTATTGTATAAATAATTTTAAGGCCAGAACATGATCCAAAGGATTAAGGTTCTAGTTATGAGAGTACATGAATGTTCTCATTAAACATGCAACAGATCTCAAGCGAAGATCCAGTCATGTCCAAGCAGCTCTTCTTCGAAGTAACGCACTGCTTACCTACTTTTATATTTTTCATATATATTTGTTGTATACAATATAAAACTAATAATGTTATACGGATTCTCTGTTACCTATGGTATTTATGTTGGTAGTTTTGATATTGTCACGAATGTCCCCCTTCAGTCTTAGATATCAGGCATATCGTCAATGATGGAGGGGCCACTATTAAATTATAGGTTTGATTCCCGGGAGGGAAGTAAAGAAAACCTAATATTTGTAGGGCCCCGTAATCATTGATGATCTTAGTGCCCTCCCTGCCATCCCCTTCCCATTCGCTTGATTTTTGAGTTGAATCTTGATATGTCAGTGAAGGAAGTATGGACGCTAGAGGGCCAGCGTCAGGAATCCACATGCAAGAAATCCACGCATTGGGAAGCTTGAGTATAGCAATTATTAAGTTAGTTTTTATTTATTTATTTTTTTACAAGGTTTTTTCGTAGCGAGTACCCAATCTTAAAGACGATTCCATAAGAGAATACGCGTTGCACTTATGAAGTTGTACTCCCTGTCCTCCCGCGTGGTAGATTCAAAACTGGCGACGCGGCGGTTGAAGGGAGACTATTATACTAATAGGCATATCGTCAATGATTACGGGGCCCTAATAAATATTAGGTTTTCTTTACTTCCCTCCGGGAATCAAACCTATAATTTATATATATATATACAGTATATATATATATATATATATATATATATATATATATATATATATATATATATATATATATATATGTTAGGTAAACCGTTTGGGAGGTTTACTTATGGGTATATAGATTTTTTTAATGTAGTTTGTTAGGTTGGTTGATCGATGCTGGGTCAATTCTCGCCTGTTTCTCTCATTGCATGTAGATTGGTATATATAATATAGATGTGATAGATATGAATGCCGCCACCACCTTTAGACTCTTATTGTGGTAAAGGAAAAGTTTAATCCAGCCACGTGTTTATTGAAGTAAATTAATGAAGATTTAGACTTATTAAATGAATACAGGAACATATGTACTAATAAAATATAACAGAGAATATTCCTCAAATAGACAGAATATCTCCAGACCTCTTGTCGTGAGTAAAGTCTCTCTCTAACTGCCATAAAACTTCCATCCCACCCTACTTCTTCTGCTCTTCCACACACCCCATAGGTGGTGATCCCATGAACATTTCCACTTCACGTGTACAAGGCCTGAAGATCCCAAGAGTGTTGAGTTGGGTGAAGTATAAACTGACAAGACAAAACCAGACCAGGAAGTCAGATTGATATAACTCCTACATGTACAGTCCCCTGTTTAAATACATAGTACACTGCAAGTAAATAAACTTAAAATTATATGAGAGATGTAATAATGATTCCTATAATAATTACTGAATATAACATGTAATATATTCTTTCCTGTGTGAATGAGCGAGACAAAAAGCAGAACTGCCTGTGATTAGTGCCTCCTCCAGAGTTGAAAGAGTGACAGTGCCAAAATCAAGGGACGTTCGAGCCAAAATGCCTGGACACAAGAAGTTTGAAGCAATTTAAGTCATAGGAAGAGGTAAAGACTGATTCTGGGAGAGAGTTCCAGAGCTCAGCTGTTGAATAGAAGAAATACTGAGAATAATGTTTCACTCTTGGGTTGGAGAGTTGCGCAGAATAGGGGTGGGATTATGTTGCAAGACGGGTTGCTACGTGCTCTACAAAGAGGGGGTGGCATAGACCGAGAGAGCTCTGAGGAACACTGATTATTGTAATAGCGGTAGAAGAATGAGAGAGATGCAATATTGCGGCGAAGAGAGCGAGACTGCAGAGAATTGGTAAGTGGACATGAGTTGATGATACGGAAGGCTTTCTTTTCCACTTTGTCTAGAAGTGCTGTGTGAGAGGTTCCTCCCCACACATGTGAACAATACTCAATACATGGACGCACTGTGCCCCTGTACAGAGCAAGAAGCTGTGCAGGTGTAAAGAACCCCAGAGGCGGTTGAGCACACCCAGCTTCTGGGAAGCTGTTTTAGCAATATGGTAATATGGTCTTTCCAAGTGAGATCAGAAAAAACGGAGACACCGATAATACTGAGAGAAGATGAAGGATTGATTTGTCGATTGTTGAAGTCTAAGGGATAAACCTGTGAGAGTTCTTGATGCGTAGATAAATGGAGGCATTGGGTTTTGGAAGCATTGAAAGCAACAAGATTTTCTCTGCCCCAAATGGAAATGGTTGATAGATCATAAGACAAGTGTTCTATGTCATCATCACATGATTTTTTGAGTGATTGCTTGCTGGAGGGGTTCTGAAAAAACTAGTTGAATAGTGTAGGGTAGAGTCATCAGCTATTGAATGGATAGGACTGGAGGTACAGTTGAGAAGATCATTAATGAATATTAGAAAGATAATTGGAGATAGGACAGAACCCTGAGGAACACCCGAGTTGATAGCTTGAAGAAGCGAACGATGGCCAACCACAACCGCTGCTATGGAACGGCCAGAAAAGAAATTAGAGATAAATGCATAGATAGAGGGATAGAAACTGAAGGAGGGTAGTTTAAAAATAAGATATTTGTGCCAGACTCTATCAAAGGCCTTCGATATGCCTAGCGCAATAGAAAAGGTATAAGGAGGATGACCAAGAGTTAATAAGATATGAAAGAAGATCACCAGTAGAGCAACCCCTAAGGAATCCATATTAGCGATCTGAGAGTAGATTATGGGAAGAGAGATGCTTAAGAAATTTTGAAGTAAGAATAGTTTCAAAAACTTTGGAGATATAAGCAATGAGAACAATTGGACGATAGTTGGAGGGTTGAGAGTGATCACCCTTCTTTGGGACAGGTTGAATGAGAGCAAACTCCCAGCAAGAAGGGAAGACATTAGAGGAGATGTTGTTGTTGTTGATGTGTTTATTTTGTACTAGCCCACTGGATGTTAAAGGAGAGATGGAAGAGTTTGCCTAGGCAGGGAGTCAGCAAGGAAGTACAATTTTTTAGCATAACAGGAGGAACACCATCCTGACCGTACGCCTTCTAAGTATTAAGCCCTGAGAGGGTAGAAAGTACATCTTTAGAAGAGATTAGGATATTAGGCATGGGTAAGTGAGAGGGGGGTGGAGAGGGAGGAATAGCACTGGAATCATCCAAGGTGGAAATTTTAGCAAAAGTTTGGGCGAAGAATTCAGCTTTGTCAGATGAAGAAGTGACGGTAGTGCTGTCAGAGTGGAAAAGTGGAGGGAAAGAGAAGGAAGAAAAATTGTTGGAGAGGTTTTTGGCTAGATGCAAGAAAGCTTGGGAAGAGCTATAGTTGGATAGTTCAGTGCATATATTAATGATGAAAGAGTGTTTGGCGAGTCAAAGAACAGATTTGGCTTGATTCCGGGCAGTAACATAGGAATAATGAGATTCTTGTGTTTGAAGGTGTCGGTACCGTTTGGGTGCTTCCTCCTCCTTATTGTGGACAGCTGTAGAACGAACATGGGTAAACCAAGATATTTTTACATTAGTCTGAGAGAAAGAAAATTGAATACATGCCTGCATGCCTGAAAGGATTCCCTCAGTATTGTGTTCAGCACTCTCCGAGGGTCCCCGGCCACAGAAGCAAAAATAATTCAATGGGAAATCAAAGAAGTACTGCCGGAGAGCCTCCCAGTCAACAGTGCCAAAGTGCCACAAGCGCCGCCGGCTGGGAGGATCAGGTGGCCATGATGGAGAGATAGGAGAGATGACAGATAAGTTTATGGTCGGAGTAGCCAAAAGGAGAACAGATAGATAGTATAAGAGGAAAGATTAGAAGTTAGAAATAAGTCAAGAATGTTGAGCCGATCTCCAAAACGGTCCCGGATACGGGTGGGTTGCTGAACAAACTGCTCTAGGTCATTTAGGATAGAAAAGATGCAGGCTTGTTCACCAGGTTGGTCAGTGGAATGAGAGGAGAGCCAGTGGCAGTGGTGAATGTTGAAGTCTCTTAAGATGGAGATTTCTGAGAAAGGAGAAATGGATAGGATGTGTTCCACTTTAGAGTTTAGATAGTCAAAGAATTTGGAAAAGTCAGTAGAGTTAGAGAAAAGATACACAGCATATAAATATTTAGTATGAGAGTGACAGAATAGTTTGAGCTGTAAAGTTGATAATTCAGAGGAGTCGAAGAATATATATATACGGTATATATATAAATATATATATATATATATATATATATATATATATATATATATATATATATATATATATATTCATATATATATATTATAGGTTTGATTCCTGGAGCGAAGTAGAGAAAACCTAATATTTAGTAGGGGCCCCATAATCATTGACGATGTTGCTTACTAGTATAATAGTCTCCATTCAACACCCACGTCAGCCGTTTGAATCAACCGCCGCGAGGAAGTATAGAGTCATTCATCATAAGTGCAACGCTACTTCTCTTATGGTATCGTCATAGATTGGGTACCCACTACGAAAAAACTTTCGTAATAAATAAGAGAAGAAAAAAGGAAAAGATTAGATTACTTAACCCTTAAAGAGCGGCGCTCGACTTAAATCGTGCACCAATTTGCAGCAAGTTAGGAGCATTATTAAGGCTTTTAAAGGGTTAAAATCGAGTGCAAATGGCCGGGAGAGCAGCGGGCCAGACAGCCGACTCCCAGGGCTTACCGCCGCCCATTAACTCATGTTCCCTGTGATCTCGAGAGGCCGGCAGTGTAGCCAGTAGTGAGCATAGCTGGGAAAAATATACCGATATATGCTAAACTTCCATGTTCGTGGCACCACTGCAAGAGAACCACGAGTGCTACGTAGCTCGTTCTGGTCTCATTTTGAAGCTTTTAGTGCCTAGTTTTTTGCTAAATAATTTTTTGTTTCATGCAGATGCTTGATTTATCATGTAGGAGGGCCTGAATATGCCCATATGAGCCCAAAACACCCCACTAGACAAGGGTTAATCAAAGAAATAACACGCTTCCCACTTCGGTGGATTTCTTGCATTGTGGCTTCTTGCCGCTCCTCGCCAAGCGCACCATTCGTCCTTCACTGATATATCAAGATAATACTCAAGATATCAAGCAAATGGGAAGGGGATGGCTGGGAGGGCCCTCATCGTCAATGATTACGGGGCCTCTACTAAATATTAGGTTTTCTCTACTTCCCTCCGGGAATCAAACCTATAATTTAATAGTGGCCCCTCCATCATTGACGATATTGCCTGAATTCCCAAGACTGGAGGGGGACATTCGCATCAATATCTAAAACCTCCATACCCACCAGGTATAATCAAGAATTTGTATAACAGAAAAGCTATTTTATTGTTTGCATACAATATAGAAAATTAAAAAACGTTAAGAGTGTGAGCAGTGCGTTGCTTCGAAGAAGACCTGCTCGAAAACAACAGGCTCTCTTACATGAGATGCTGTTGGAAATCGTGAAAAGATGAGCTAATACAAAACTCCCTATCACTCTTTTAGATTTTAGACTATACATAGTTTATCATCTGGTAACAAATAACAGAGTCCCTTGACCAGTTTCAACACTCATCCAGCTATCCTCTGGGATAGCTAACCTTAACTTATACATAAAAAACATAATCTGACTAGCTTTACATAGCTTGTTTCTCAACGTAACTGAGCTCTTACACCTTAACCTAAGGGAGCTCTATCTAATTATATCTTAAAATAATGATGGATTCAATTTAATATAAAATTTAGATCTTCTAGCTCTTAACAAAAAGAACATGCTCAGGCTTATGCCAGGCGGAAGCAATGCCTGGACTTCTACCTGGCATAGCAGTGTGATTCCGGCGAGGGGGGGCTTTACTTTTAGGGTGTACTGGGATACCCTCATCACCCCCCTCCCTCCCCTTTTCCTAGCCCACTAAGGGCCGTACTATCACATAACCCAAACAGCCCAACTGCTGCGAAAAAACCTACCCCCAAAAAACACAACTAGTGAAGAGAGAGTGTCTCAAGAATGTTGCTACGAGAACCAAGAAGGATAACCTACTGCGAGTTCTTTCGGAAAAGTACCGAAGCTAATATTACCAAGGTGGGGTAGAGTTCACTCTCTCTTCACTCAGCCAACTACTCAGGTTGAAAACCTGAGGGTGGCTAAACAGATACAAAAGATAAAGTCGTTCACTGAATTTCCAATTATGGATCAAATAGTACCGAAGGAACTGCATATTGAGTTAATTATAAAAACATGGTAATACGCCGGCGGAGCCTACCTGCCACTAATGTACCGCAACTCGCTGGCCACTACACGCCGGGGGCTTGCGCTCCGCCAGCGTAAACCAAAACTTCAGACAAGTGTAGCCTACTAAGCACATGTTATGAACCTGACTCAAAAAAGGCAAAACAATGTGAATTCTCGAGGTATTAGTAGCTCAGTAAACCGGGACTGAAACCAACATGACTGAAAAAACAATTACCCATTAGAGAACTGCGGTCTCCGCGTATGGTTTCTGAAGTCGCCGCCCCTCTACTTCCCGAAAGGGGTAGTAAAAAAAATGTTTGGTTGAAGAACAAGGAAATTGTGCCAGACAAAAAAAAAAAAAAAAAGGAGAGGAAGGGTTGTGCTGACAAAATCCGCCCTTTCCGGAAGAACGGATTTGATCTGAAACCGGTTCCTACCCTGCTAGGGATTAACCGCGGAAACCAGTATGCCCTTCCTTGTATAACTACTGTAACTGAGAATCTAATCCTTCAAGAGGGCCCTCCCGCCGGGTCCGTTTGATGGTGGTGCCCTATGTGGGCCGAAGCCCTGGAACGTTTGGAAGCTAGCGGCGGTGATGACTAACCGTCCGGTTGCTGGACTCTTCCATATACTGCGTAAGGGGGTGGGATGTGCGCAGGCACACGAACCCATACGCGAGGTTGGCTCAGGGTTTAACAACAGTTTTGAGGAGAGCTTAGTATTGTAAAATGTTAGTTTTCTTAAAATCTACCGGCGCCTGAGCTACTCATGCCGCTGGTGACAGGAACAACAAACCTCTTACCCCCATACGTACAAGTCGACTAGTCAGGCCTCCGGGGATACAAAAAGAATATGGGGGGACGAAGACACTGGTCCCCTGCTAATGGAGTACAACAAGATTTTCTCGTCTAGCTGAGAGCCACCAAAACATTTTGTCCGATAAACTGTGAGATCCTGGCCAATCCGCCGTGGCGTTCTGGCCTGGAGTCCAGAGGAAACCGGTATTGTAGATAAAATATAACTACTTAACCCTTCCAGCCCGGGTGTCATTTTAAAATGACACCAAAAAAAAAGGGCCGGAACCCGGGTGTCATTTTAAAATCCTTGTGCTTGAAAGCGTGCTTCAAAACTCGCGCGGCCAATTTTTGCATGGTAGGAGCGACCGCAGCGCCACCAAGCCTCAACTACTAGTGTTATCAGTTCGTACGTGGCCGCCATAACGAGTAATACTGAGAAAAAAAAAATCCGACGTGTCCGATTCGCTGCAACCTCCCGCGGGCCCCAGTGCTACCCCGCTCGCAACTTCAACGCCTGTTGCAACCGAGAAGAGAGCTCAACAAAAGAAAGTTAAGCGTTTGTTGAGTGATAGCGCTATACAGCGACAACTTTTTGAAAGTGATGAAGAGAGCAGTGGCGAAAGCTTGGTGGACAAGGTACAATTTATAAGTGAAAGTGAAGAAGACGATTTCGTGGGCTTTGGAGACGACGATAATGTCGATTTATTTTGAGGGGGGAGACAGTAGTGATGATCCTGATGTGGAAGTGTTTCAGGAAGGTGCCATTGAGCTTCCCAGTGTGCTAGAACCTAGGCCTACCCCCTCGCCAGCTTTGCTAGGTCAGCCTAGGCCTAGCCCTAGCCCTAGCCCAGGACCTTCCCCTTTGCCTGCCCGTACGCCCTTGAAAGTGGGCAAATATTTCTACAAACAATCATTGATCAAAAGTGCAGCTAAAAAAGCACGCAGGGCAGCCGCAGAAAAGCATAGGGAAGCTGAAGATAGCGATAATGACGCCGACCCTGGCCTAGCAACCACCCGCATACCATTGTCCCGACGCCTTGACACGGGACGCCGCGTGGGTCACCCACAGCCCTCGCCTTCATCTCTCGTTCAGGATGACCAAAGGGCCTCTTCAAGTGGTATTGGTGATGTGCCACAGGCCTCAACACACCGCAGAGCATTATTTGCTGCTGAAAAGCCCTCGGCTCGCCGCAAAAGGAGCCCAACTCCCGAGGCCTCGGCTCCCATTCTTGAAGCTCCCGCAGCCTCCCGGGCCCCACACCGCCGACGCCCGGTCACTTCTTCACCAGAATTGTCTCCTGAAGAGGATGCTGACGACCCCAACATTGCCCCAGATGACCTGACGTCGCCTGAGGAGGAAGAGGAAGAGGAACAGGAACAGGAACAGGAAGAGGATGTGCCGACAAATCGAGCAAGAGGGCGAGGTCGTGGACGTGGTCAGCCTGCCGACGCCGCTGCCCCTGGGCCTGGGCCTGGGCGTGGGCATGCAGGGCGTCCGCCTGGGCGTCCGCGTGGCCAAGGGCGTGTGCCAGGGCATCCAGGGCGTGTGCCTGCTGCAGCACGACCTCGAGCATCAGCATCCGACCTGTTTGTGTGGACAGATGGAGCTGATTTTGAGCCAGATTGTCCTGCCTTTGACGAGGTACAGATGGGTTCTGGGGTGTCACCAGCATATCCCTGTGGCCCAGATGCTACCCCCAGTAAACTTTTCTGTGGCTTCTATGACAATGAAGTCATGGAATACCTCGTCAAAGAGATAAATCACCACCATGCTATCTGTGCCAACTTTCTTGGGAGGAAGACCAGTGCCAAGATGGTGGCATGGAGAGCTCTCACTGTGGCAGAACTATATGTGTTCTTGGCACTCACAATGCTGATGACTCATATAAGGAAGCACATTCTGGCTGACTACTGGATCACTGGCGACATCATAACGACTCCTTCATTTGGCAAATACATGTCCAGGGACAGGTACTTCGACATCCTCTCCTATCTCCACCTGACAAACAACATGGCAGTCCACCTTCCCGACTCATTATGGAAGATCAGGAAGCTGTATGACATGATACGTCATCGGTTCACCACATACCTGATTCCTTTCCAGAAGATGTGCCTCGACGAGTCTCTGGTCCTGTTCCGTGGTAGGCTGCACTTCCGACAGTATATCCCGTCCAAGAGACACCGCTTCGGCATCAAGCTCTTCGTCCTCTGCGACTGCTTGACGGGGTATGTGCTGGACTTTATAGTCTACAGTGGCAAGGCTGGAGAAGTTGTGACTGACCCTCTCATTGGTTTTGGTGGCGCTGTAGTGAAGAAGATGATGGAGAAGCACTTCAATAATAACCACATCCTCTACACAGATAATTATTACACGTCGCCTCTCCTGACCAAGTACCTCCATGACCGCAAGACCGGAACTGTCGGCACAGTCAAGGGCAAAATGAAGGGCATGCCAGGCTACCCAACCAAGACGAAGAAGGCGGACATCTTCCACAAGAAGAGTGGCCCCATCCTCTCCATCCACTGGCATGACCAGCGCAAGGTCAACCTCCTCACCACATGCCACAAGGCCCAGATGGTCGCCACAGGGAAGGTGGACCGAACAACCATGAACCCCGTCCAAAAACCAGCTGCTGTCCTGGATTATAACATCAACATGCGCCTCGTTGAAAAGTCCGACATGCAGATGGGCTTCATCGACTGCCTGCGAACATCTTGCAGGTGGTACAAGAAGTTTATCCTGCATACGGTAGATATGTCGGTCCTCAATGCCTACAACATCTACCGTCTGAGGACTCCAGGAGCTAAGAAGTACAAGTCCCTGCGGAAGTTCCACAAGCAGGTGCTACTTGAGCTCCTGGCTAAACATGCGGGTACACCAGGAAGACCAATACAAAGACCAGGCCAGCTTGACAGAACGGGGTGTGCTGAATTCTTCAGGAAGCACCAGCTCAGCGCCCTTCCTTTCAAAGCACCAGGTAGTAACGCTAGGAGTCAGAAGAGGTGCCATGTGTGCAGCCACACAACTCGCAGACCCCGCAAACCCACAAAAACCACTTGGGAATGCCTCGAGTGTCAAGTTGGACTGTGTGCTGGCACCTGCTTCAACGACTTCCACACTCTAACAAACTTTTGAAGTGGAAGTGACAACAGTGAAAGTGACACTCAAATGTAGGCTAAGAATAATAATATAACTAAGTATAAGTGAAAAGGACACATAAGTAATAATAAGTGCCTTCAATAACAATATGAACAAGTGAAAGTGACACTAAAATATATATTTCTAACAATAAATAAGTGAAAATGATACTCAATAAGCCTAGGCCAGTCAAAGTGACAGTATAATAATAATAAAACTAAGTATAAGTGAAAGAGACACACACAAGTAATAATAAGTGCCTTCATAACAATATGAATAAGTGACAGTGACACTATATATATTATTAGCTTACCTAACAATACATAAAAGGGGAAATGACACTACCAATTATCAAAGTCCAGTGAAAGTGACACTAATAATCATAATAATAATAATAAAACGAAGTAATAAGTGACAGAGACACAAATAAGTTCATATAAATAACTTTATTGAGTGAAAATAACATAATAACTATAATAAATGACAGAATAACCAATAAAACACTATCAAATCGCTTCCCGGCATAATTGCGGGTGGAGCGACGAGTGCAACTGGGCGTCGTAGCCGGGGCCGCGGTTGAGTATTCGGACGCGCCGAGGTAAATATGCGGCAAAAGTTACCTCCACTTCCATCACCATCACTCCAGAACCAGTTGAGCTAGAGAGCTCTACTCAACGCCATTCTACGCAGGAAGGTAAGGCGCTCATTTATATATATGTTTGATTAATGTAGTTAATATATTAAGCGAGATTAGCCTTAGTTTACTTTTGTTGATATTCGACCAGATCGCCCGGATACGAGCTCCGTCATTAGGAGAGCCTGCCCGGGCCAGGAGGGTTAAGGAACAAAACTCCTTTCCTTCTGGGCCTGACTAACCCTTGTTGTGTTACTAGTAAACAAGTGAACTTATTATTCTTAATTGGGAGAACACAACCACGTTCTGACCTAGGTGAGCCAGCAATTATCCAGCTCCCCAACCTGAGTATGCATCCCCTAGCTTAAAACAATGTACACCCTGGAGAGGTAGTAAAGGCTAGGATAAGGGAAACTCCTTCGAGAGGCCCTTCATTACTAGTAACCCCAATATCTGATGGCCAGCCACCGGCGGACGTCTAGGTCTTGTTGTGCTCGGTAATTCCCAACCCGTGTAAGATTGCAAGTGGGGTCTAACAAAAACAGTCTGGAGTGGTCATAGCTTTTGGCACAAAAACCATCTGACGCGCTTCCTAGTGTTTCCGCATGGTAACATCCCGGTCAACCTCTATGGAAGGATTACTTGATTTACCCATGGTTGTCCGATCCGGCTCCGGAGATTCCATGTGATCAGACTGGTTTATTAATTGTGAGCCGGGACGCAGTCCAGATTTTGAATCCAAGCAGATACTCTAGGCGCGGCCTAGGCACGGTAAACACAATCCCCTTTGATACCTTGTGCCCCAGCCGGGCCTAAGGAGGGAGGAGGAGAAACATGAATTTTGAGTGGAAAAAATTGGCCCCCACTGGAAAAATCAGACTAGAGGATTTTACCTCATTGTTGTTCATTTTTTTGTTCGTTTAAGTTCAACGTCCGGCGATCGCCGGCCATCTAGTGCATGTAAAATTACTTGGGAGACCCTTTGTTCATTTGTAGCATCATTCTTACATCTCTCTGTGTCTGTGAATTAACTGAAGTTGCCGTCAGTACTGGAGAGAAAACCACTCTATAGTACACGTTTTCCGGTAACCCCTGTACCATACCGAGTCTGAGTAGCTGCCTTGCTCGGACTGCCTCAAATAAGGCTGTCCAGATGTCTAGTAAGGATTGTGCCGGATGTGGGAGAAGGTATTGTTGAAAAGCTTTAACTATCTCGGCCCGTTGTCTTGGTGGATCGGGAACTGGTTTAGCAATGGCCTGAGCCGTATCCCTGGTAAGGAGAAAACCAATAAATTTTCGATGGGCGTTATCTCTGACTAGGAATTCCCTCTGGAGTTCAATAGGGTCTGGGACGATAGAAGGAGGCAGAAAATCTTTGGCCTCGAATTTGGGAGCAATGAGGAATTAAAAAATGGCCCTGGGGACTCCGCCGGGTTGTTGCTTTAGCCAGTCAAACTCAGTATGTTGCGGTGGGGGAACCGGGAACGAGGCATTGGACGTCACGTCAATAGCAAATTGTTGGACCTCCTGATCCCATGTCACCCAAGGTCCATATCCCACCTCACCCAGATGTAATTCCCTTCGGTCGCGATGAGGATTACAACGATGAAAAGTTAAGCTAGGCTCGTTGTACTTAATAGAATAGCACCCATTAAAACCACAGCGTTGAGAGCAATCAGGGCAGACCGGGACATCTGGGAGAGGAGGGGAAGAACTAGGGTCACCCGGCGGAAAAGGAGTCAACTGACCAGGGTTGTACACAAAGTATTGAAAACTAGTCGGGTCGGGCACTGCCTGAACCTGCATATCTAACATTTTTCCTTGTGTGTCTTTTGCCCTGAAGACCTTTCTCCAATTCACTTCTATAGACCATTCTTTTGGTACCAGAACCTCCCCCTATGTTGACTTGTGCCCCTCTCCTCTAGTTACCGCGGTTACTGGGAGCCACAACCTACCTGGCTCCTTTTGAGTCTGAGGTTGGTCCTCCGATTTAGACCGAGATTTTCGAGTTTGAGTTACTGATTGAGAGTCCATGGGTTCCTCGAGATACGGCGGGAGAGCCGCCGGATATCGAGCCACCCTATCAACTTTAGGGGACTTAGTCTTATGTTGTAGGCAAGGATTTACGTTATCTCCCGCACTATTGACCTGAGTGAGCGTGCCAGAACTAGTTTCCTTCCCTCCCACGGACGATACATTAGTGGCAGAAACCCGCTTGTCCATCAGCAAGTAATTACTAGACCCTTCCCATTTAGAAAGGAATTCATCCACCCGCCGGGAGTGAACCTGGCTGTCGGCTGGTAAACCTGACCCAAGCCTAGCGGCATCGGGGAGAGATAAGGTTAATGTTGTCGGGGCTCTGATGACATCAGGGTCCGCAATTATATTAATTTTGGCCGGTGACAGAGGGCGGATGGATACTTGTTCTGGCAGCGTCCCCGTAGCGGGGGCAACTGAGTTAAGAAACAAAACTTTGTTATCCCTAGACGAGGTGGGCACATAGTCCACCGAAGGAGGTACTGCAGTCTCCGCCGGGGCTGCCTGCTGTCTTTTCGAAATGGCGTATTGCTGTAATACCCTATGCAACAGATCGTCTAATTGTTTTGATGTAAAGCACTGAGGTTTCGGTCGTTTCTGAGACTTTGAATTGTCTCCTCTAATTGATGTTCATCTACCTGTACAAGGGGACTTGATTTTGCTAGTACCCTATCACCACTAGGTTTAATCGTTGAGAGGGAACCTTTCGCCGGCGACTCTTTCACTTGTCTCCCCGGCAATTTACTGGTCTCCCTAGAGGGTTGTAGACTTGTGTCCCTAGGGACTGAGTTCAGAGGAGTTGCCCGTATGGTCTGGCCCGTCGGTGTAGGGTCGACTCTGAGGTCCGACCCTTTCGAAGTGACCGCCTCCGGCGTATTAAGAAACCTTGATACCCCTGCGTCTGTGTCACCCGACTTCTGCGCTTGAGCCTTAAGACTTATAACACTACTAAGACCCTGGGCCTCCGTCGTTTGAGATATATCTAGACCCCTTCCGGATTCTGGCAAATAACCCTTCACCAACACTAGTTTAGGGCCTTGGAGCCTAACCTTGACATTCTTTCTAACCCTCATTGCAGAATGAGGTCGCTCGGCATTAGTTTCGAAAAGGACGGGGGAAAGCCCCGGCGTTTCCAAAGTGGATGTCGAGGCAACCGGCTGCGCAACAGATTGAGAAAACTGGAAGCTAGAGTTAAAGTGACCTAGTACAGTACATCTCTTTCAGTAAGCCTTGGGCTAGATAGCTTGCGTTTCTTGTCTGGTAAGAATTCCCAGCTGGACGCCCTCTGCCGCAGTCTCTTGGATGTTTCCGGCTGGTTTGACGGCACACACTCCGGCGACTCTAAGCGAATCCTCTTGGCGTGGGGAGGGGAGCTCTGTTCTGAGGTCGTAGAAGATTGGGGTGAAACACAGTTAGTGTCCGGTACCGGGAGGACCTGTGTCTGAGGGACTGAGCTGTCGTCGAATGAATAAAGATGGATTATCCTCAATAATTCAGCATTATCGCAAAACAATTCTACGTCTACCACTCGGGAAGTGTACGAAGCACATTTTTTCTTAATATTTATAAGAGTTAATAAACACGACATGTCTTGGCTTGCCAGCCATTCCTCAAACAGGTCAGAGCACACCGGACATTTCCGTGAGGTCCATAAAAAGGATGATCAGTCTAAACACTTGACACATCGAATACACAGCCTGTGCGCGGCTACCGGTACCAAGAGGCACGTAGGCGTCGAACAAGTTGAGAACTGAGGCATGGTCCCACTCTCCCCTCCCTGGCAGGAACGCTTTCTCCTTAGCTGCCCGGACTGTGGAAGGGGTCTGGAAATAGACAATTTCCAGGAATCAATGCTCATAAGGATAACCCGAGAGGTTTAAACATCCTATTCCTCCCGGCGTTAGAAAAACATTAGGCAACAGCCTCCAACCTTTTCCTGACTCCTAAGAGGTAGTGCAAACCTGCCCTCACGCCCTTTTCAATCGTGGGGAAGTTGCACATCAGCCTGCCTACCTGTGACATGGGTCAGAGGTTAATAAACCAAGAACTCAGCGGATATCTGCGTGCTATAACTTACAATCGCTAGCAGCTGTTGGTCTGTTTACACACTGAGCCGCCGGCTGACGGGCTAAACTGGTAAGAAAACAGGGCGAGCCGATACAGTATCTATAACAGATACGTCTCCCTCCGCCGGCCTTGCATGGCCGCCGGAAGGAGGGGTAGTGGCACACTACCAAAAAACATAGAATAACAATAGGGGTAAGGAAAAAAGGGGAGACCGCACGGCGGCACAGCGGCAACCGACCTCAGGCCGCAGAACTAAGAGCCGGCGGGTCCCCAAAACAGGCAAACACTCAGGCCGGGGCACCAGACTGAGCGAAAACCAACAACAAAACCCCTGCTAACACTCAGGGAGCACAAGAAAAGGGAGCACTACAAACTATCATAAAAATATAAAGTACACCCCTAACGAGTAAAAACCTAACGAGGCTTATCATGAGGCAACCCCCCCTACAAGTAGGACGAACTTACCCTGAAGACAACCACGGACAGCATACAGCAGGAGAAGCCCCCGAAAAGGGCCTCCGAGCAGGCTCGAATGCCAGAAGATTCTACACCACGTGTGACAATCCTTAGACTGGCGTGTCTGCTAAAAGGAAAAAAGAACAAGGCCCCTAGGCCATAAACACAGGACTGAAGAACAGCTCGTAATAACCAAAAAGCCTCCTAACTAAGCAATAGCCAAAAACTAAGGAGAGCAGAACCAATGAAAAGCACATGTGGCATCGGTCCTGAACACAACACGTTAGCGCCTGAATAGTACCCTAATTTAACACTTCCTGCGGGCAATAATATGATAACCCATGCTAGCTAACCTAAACCTTGTTCACTACTACTCAGATATATACAAATGAGTAAGGACTCGCGAGAAAAGAGCGAACATCGAATGAAGCAGAGCGCGGGGCACACAACCTATCCCGTTGCCCGCGAGGAAGAGAAGGACGAATGGTGCACTTGGCGAGGAGCGGCAAGAAGCCACAACGCAAGAAATCCACCGAAGTGGGAAGCGTGTTATTTCTTTGATTAAGTAATCTAATCTTTTCCTTTTTTCTTCTCTTATTTTTTACGAAAGTTTTTTCGTAGTGGGTACCCAATCTATGACGATACCATAAGAGTAGTAGCGTTGCACTTATGATGATTGACTCTATACTTCCTCGCGGCGGTTGATTCAAATGGCTGACGTGGGTGTTGAATGGAGACTATTATACTAACAGGCAACATCGTCAATGATGGAGGGGCCACTATTAAATATATATATATATATAGATATAGATATATATATATATAGATATAGATATATATATATATATATATATATATATATATAGATATATATAGAGAAATATATATATATATATATAATTTTTTTTTATAAAATTAGAACTCACCTATTTCCTTAATGTTCATCTTATGGTAGCACTCTGGGGGTATGAAGACTTCCTTGGGCGCCACCATTACATCAGTATCCTCTATAAACTTTACATTCAGCATTGTTCCGAAAGCTAGTTGTATGTGCTCTAATGTGGGGACTTCAAATACTTTCTTGTTCTTCTTTTTCTTCTTCTTTTTGTTCTTGGTTTTTTTACGTCTGGTGTTTGTTCTTGCTTTGGTAGCTTTCTTTGTTTTTCGTTTGGGCTCGTCTTCTTCGAGCTTTATCTTTCGTCCAGTCCTAGTCGTTTTTTCTCTCTTGGTTTTAGGTTTGGTACGGAAAGTTTTCTGTGTCTTGTGTTTATGTGCGTTCTTTGCTGTAATAATTGCGTTCTTTGCCTTTCTATTTGCTTTCTTTTTCTTCATGGAATTCCTATGTCTGTTAATGTTGATCTTCGATATCTTTATTTTCTTCCCAGAGTTACTGCTTGGCTTCTTGTTTTTGTACTTCCTGTTTGGAGAAACTGTTTTGTTTTGTCGTTCCTTCGTTTGCTTTCGTATTTTTCCCTCTCTCATCAGTCTATTCCCACTGGTACGGAAAGTTTTCTGTGTCTTGTGTTTATGTGCGTTCTTTGCTGTTATAATTGCGTTCTTTGCCTTTCTATTTGCTTTCTTTTTCTTCATGGAATTCCTATGTCTGTTAATGTTGATCTTCGATATCTTTATTTTCTTCCCAGAGTTACTGCTTGGCTTCTTGTTTTTGTACTTCCTGTTTGGAGAAACTGTTTTGTTTTGTCGTTCCTTCGTTTGCTTTCGTATTTTTCCCTCTCTCATCAGTCTATTCCCACTGGTACGGAAAGTTTTCTGTGTCTTGTGTTTATGTGCGTTCTTTGCTGTTATAATTGCGTTCTTTGCCTTTCTATTTGCTTTCTTTTTCTTCATGGAATTCCTATGTCTGTTAATGTTGATCTTCGATATCTTTATTTTCTTCCCAGAGTTACTGCTTGGCTTCTTGTTTTTGTACTTCCTGTTTGGAGAAACTGTTTTGTTTTGTCGTTCCTTTGTTTGCTTTCGTATTTTTCCCTCTCTCATCAGTCTATTCTCACTGGTAATGCCCACTTGCTTTAATTGATGTTCTGTTATTCTTGCTTTCTTATTAGCTTTAAGTTTATTTATTTTGGCTTTCCTCTTCCTTTGGTTCTGTTTATCATCCTGTGTAACCAATCTCCAATCTATCACTTCCTCTTGTTCATTATGCTTAATGTCTCCCCCATTGGAAGGTCCTCCAGAACTGCCATCAAAGGTACCAAATTTACTTAGCCAAACATTTCTGAAAAAAAATATTTACCATTAACTTCTTGAAGAGTCTGACGCGTTTTAAGGGGAAGTATTAGTTGTTTTTAACCTCCTTCTCTTTCGTGTTAAGCCCTATTAGTTTTCATATTTTAAAAGTTAAGCCCATTTTTTATTGTCAATATTAAACCCTTCGTGCAATTTAGGTGTCCATTTCTTTCCTGGCGAACGATATATATATATATATACAGTATATATACCGGTATATATATATATATATATATATATATATATATATATATATATATATATATATATATATATATATATATACTGTATATATATATATATATATATATATATATATATATATATATATATACAGTATATATACCGGTATATATATATATAATTTTGTTTTAATTGTTTGTGTCTGTTATAAGCTTGATGGAGGTCTAGGGAGCTTACTAAAACATATATATACAGTAATATATACCAATAATAATAATAGCAAATAAATATATGAATAAAATTAAAATGCCCCAGAACAAGAAGCCCACCACAGAAGCCACGAGCGAACACCACACAGAAACACCCGGAAGAAAGGTCCACAGAACGAAAGGACCAGCTGACCGAGCCCGCCATTCCAGGCAGGCCCAAGCCCGCAGGGCTAAACAGCTCCAGGACACACCCATTTACCTTTTCTAAAACCGACCATTTTCCACACCTCACGTACACTAACCCCTCGTGTCCTATACTTATTAACTACAAAGATGATGAACAGGAATATACATTCATATTAAAAACACCCATGCCTGTCCCGACGTTGAGCCAATGCCAACACATCAGACAGCCATAATTATATCTATGTATGTTCTTGCATCCGAGAAGTAGATGTTATATATCTTAGAAGTTAAAGCACCCACGCTGTCCCTAGATCTCTTATATCATTTTCCATGACGAGTATAGATATATGTAACCCGTGCTCAGTCGCCCCTTGCATTGCTCCTCTAGTAACTAAGTATTAATATTAACATTCCCTAACATCTTGTCTTGCCAGACTAAGCTTCTGAAGACCCATCGCCCCATAAATCTATGTATGCAATCCTTAGGTTAAGTATTTTTATCCGCCATTGTGTTCACCTTTTTCCATTTACTTTCCACAATTGTCATACGTCTTCCCCTTGCCTCCTTCGTATCCACAGTCCACACTACGCCAATTTACTTCGTGTCTTACACCTCTTACCCCAACCAGAGATTATATAAGATAACCTGGTTATCAGTATCTGTCATAAGTACCCCGAAACAATAACTAAGTACCCCTACGAACTGCCACGGTGGTTGGTATTTTATATTTAATAGAAAACGCAGTTCCCAGGGCCAACTAATAGTATCCATAACCCTCTGACTGATCACATAACTCTATCTTTTCCAGACTCATATACCACCCCATAGTTGCATTCCCCGGTAGCATTTGGCTAACGTATTCTACTGCCTTTTCAAACTTCCATATCAATTGTAGCCTAATGCCACCCCCACGCCCAGGGACCTTAGGGGCAAAATTTCCCTGTAGCCCTTGAACTCTCCCCCCCCCCTCTCATTAAGACACCCGCGCTTCTCGACTCTTGTCCGACCTAGCCTCTCTCTCATACCTCTTGAAGATCCTTGAATTGTCCGTTACTAACGCTCTCCAACCTTTTATATATATACTCCTATCCAGCCTACCTTCACTTAGTAGGCCAGAACAACATTAGAACTTTACTAGCCCCTTGCATGCCATCTATTCTCTTACAACACATTCACAACCCTGCACCCAATGGTCGTCGGTGCGAGGCTAGCCGCCCCGCCAGTAACTAACTTCTATTGTCATACTTCCAGATAAATGTGGCAGAGTTAGCAACCCAGTCTCCACCATATCCAGCAAACCCTACAATTAACAATCAGCCGAGTAAAACCAGCTAGCTAAGGCACCTTCGGTTTTGGTATTAAAGACACTCACATCTGTCTCATACACAGAGGGTTATTACAAACACTGGTGATATGGCAAGCCCCTAGCCACAGCCGCCGGACGACTATATCAGAGAGGGCGCCCAGCTCCCCCTTTTTGCCCACCCGAGGAGGGAGACCCCCACCCCCGCGGAGGTATACCTGGCCCCTGTTTTGACTCTCGAGTCATTGCCAGGTAGCACAGGAATTCTTCCTATCAATGAACTAACCATGAATGACTAACACCTTTACTAACCTCTATTACCTCACAATAAACCATTTACCTTTCTTGCATGCTCTGATCACTAAATTAGCACCTCAGCTATACCATAGAATGAAGATTGAACAATCTAGAGAGACACTCCTATCACAGCTGTCCCCATCCTCCTCGCAAAGTAGATCCAGTCTCTCTCCCCTAAATACGTCCAGTATAGCCAAAATAGTACCTCTTACTAAGGCTCAGTTATATGAAAATATAAAGGCTTCCTATCGCCCTGTGCCACAACCGTAAATACCATCTTACCTAGTCCCCATATCTATTGAGAGCTCAATTAAGTCCATAAGACTCGAGATCCCTACTGTCTGCAGGGTCCAGAACCGAGCCTATAAATCTACCTCCCGCCCCCAGTCAAATCAGTTGAAAGCTAGACACCAACCAGTGGTCACTACCCTGCAGTTTACCTCTAGCTCTGCCCTTGTGTTGTTCCGGAGTTGAGAGATTCCAGATCCGGCAGACTCCGTGGCAGAGAAGACTGATAGAAGCATCTGTCCATGTACAAGTCCTAACGTGCACCTTATAACCTTCGCACAAATTCGTGGGTATATAAGTGTGTAGCCAGCAACGATCATCAAGAGATCCGACTTGAGAACTTCCTACATTTTGGACCATCTGGACGGCCGAGGAACCAGTCGTTAGCCCCCAACATCACCGGAAGCAAGATAACCAGGACCAGATCTACCCATACTATTCAAGATTCATGTTACTAGTACTAAGTGTTATAGTACTAGCTTGATACGCACCTATTAACTTTCTATAAAGTGGCTAAGACCTTGCCCAGTGTAATTCATATTTAACCATTCCATTTGGGACGTACTAAGCGATCAGTGTTTTTTTATTAACAGGCGACCTTGACTCTCGTAATTACCTTATTCAGATATTAAAACTCTAGTGATATCTAACGTTCGCCCACTGATTCGTGTTCTACATATTTCTGCCTTAAGAATATCAAACTTAGTTCAGTACCCCCATGAGGTTGCTAGAGATTTCCGTGTTCTATAATATACGCGTCTAATCCTAACTGTGAGTTGCTACGTGGGCACGCGACCAGCCAGCAAGAGGTAAAATCAGTGACAGTGAATTATACGAATATATTGAGGTCTTCCAGTAAAATATAAACTTGCTAATTAAACCCGTGATCAGAAGAATATACCTGAACGTTGGAAGTGGGAGACTAGGCTCCATCCAAATCCGCAAATGCTAGCAGTTCCCTTCTATCATTTGTTTTGTGCAAATATAACTATCTTTCTATGCTCTTTATTTCTTTATTTCAATAAACGTGAACTTGTGTCGTGTTACTGTGTGTTTATTTTGTGTTCTCTATTCCTCATACCTTGTATTGTGCATGCAGCCTTCTATACCCAGTCATTCAGAACTCACATTACCCAAGTTAAACCTGTAGAAAAACAGGGCATAACATTGGCGGCAGCGGTGGTTCTTGATTCGGATAAAAGGTTGCATTACATTGCAAGTTTGGAACAGCTAGAACACGAGAACATCATGGCGCAACCTAACTACGTTTTCATCCCAAATTATGAGGAAACAAATTATGGGATCGAAGTATTCATGGACATAGTGAAATCCTTAGTTGACATTACTTATACCACGGACGCACATAAAATAGCCGTAACATTACCACACCTGGGAAAAGCCGTTTCCCTGGTGGCCTATCAAGTGCGCCCTGATCTCACCTGGAACGAATTTCGCACAATAGTGATAGAAGCCATTAAACCTTCGTTGGGCGTTTTCGTGGCCCACACCCGTATCCTAGACACGAAATTCGAAGGCGATCTAGATGCCACAGTCAGTAAGCTTGCCCAACACATAAAAAATTCTTTCCCCACGTTGACCAAAATCCAACAAGAACAGCAAATTCTGGTCAACCTTGTGTCAATATTGCCCTCAGCAGTAAAAGACCATTTCCGGGTGCACGATTTCGTCGAATACAAAAAAGACCTCATCACGATCCGACGTATTTTGGCCGTGCGCACAGAAGCACCCACCCAAATCGCTGCAATCAAGAGGTTTCCCACGCACCCGCAGCAAACCAACCACCAAAACCCCAAGAATGCCTACCCAGCCTCATCTTTCAACAACAGACCCACCTACCCTTCCGGCAAGCCCCAACCCAGTAGACCCCGGTTCCAACCGTCCCAGCCACGCAGAATCTTCAACCGGAACAGCAACTACAACACCTACCAAAGTAAAAATCCTACCTTAGTCATTATCAACCCCTATGAATTCCCTGCCTGTAATGCTCAGTGTGCCCTCCACCAAATTCGTGACTCTGCCAAACCTCGCCCCTCTACTCCTCGCATTTCTGTAAATGAAGAGGAGTGGGGACAAGAGGAAGAAATTGCCCCCCATACCATGACCTCAGATGATACCGAGGAAACCCTGGAAGAGGTAGATACCGACCCCCAGGATTTTTAAAGTATCCCCCGCCCACGATGGGCTCGGCGGGGGACGCCATAACTAGTCGCACTGCCCCCATTTATTACATGGCCAAAATCAAGGACATTCCTGTCCGCTTGCTAATCGACACGGGAGCTGCCAAGTCATGTTTGTTCAAATCTTACTATGAAAAACATCCCCGACGATTTGGCCCTTTGTTAAACACCAAAACAGAACTCATCTCAGCTGCTGATACTTACTTAAATCTCCTAGGAGACACTTTACCCCTATCAGAAACCACTCCTGGCCCCCATGCTCGTTGTTATCACACATTTACAGTATTTTCCTCCAACTGTAAACATTATGATGGTTTCCTTGGACTTGACCTCCTTCAAAAACTAGAGGCCCAGATTGACTGCGGCCAAAGGCTGATCTCATTCAAAAACAAATTCCAGCCCAAAGCCTCTGACAAACCAATCACGCAGAAACCCATTCCCAAAAAGAAAAAACAACCTCCCCCCCAACAAAACCTGATTCAGGGTTACCAAGTTGCAGCTAGCACTAAGGTTACTCCTAAAACCACCCCTTGCCCCGAGATCTCTCAAAACCTCACTCAATTCAGTAAAAAAATGCCTCAACAAACGAAAGAAGACAAGTCCAAGCAACTCCCCCTCGGTAATCCCCTCAATTCTCGTAACTCTGCCCAGAATAAATCCTCCCATGTTTTCAGGACAGACTCTGATATATGTAACCCTAATTCTATCCAATGTTTATGTACACATGTTTCCAGAGAAAATGCCGACCAATGTACCCAACAATGTTTCCCCCATGCCCCCAGAAATGTTAACAACCCCAAATCAATACACCAGTCCTACACCAATAACCCATGTTCTACACCTAACTTTTTCCCCACCAACCCTCCGCAGTCCCCCCAGCAAATCCCGTTTTCTAACTCGCTCACCTCGCACCCTTCTGAACCGCCCGCACGCGCCGTTAATCCCCCCCTCACGCGTGCCGACCGAGGGACACAACCATGTTCCCACCATCCCCCAGAAATGCCCAGCTATTCCACCACCCCCCCCATCCCACTTGTGACAGTTTTTCGACAGTAGCTCCCTTCCACCCCCCACAATTCACACCCCTAATAAACTTCAAAACCCCACACTTGACTCACCCCCTCATGACAGACAAACCCACCAACCCCAGATAACCTCTAAACAAACTGTTACTGCCACCGACAACGCTTCCCCCACCAACCCTCCACAGTCCCTCCAACAAATCCCGTTTTCTAACCCCCTCACTGATCCTCTCACACGCGCCGTTAATCCCCCCCTCACGCGTGACCCCCACCAAAGTGACCTTGCCCCCCTTATAAGTACCAAGCACCTGCTCGCCAGTCAATCCCCCACCATCATTAGCCCAGCGGTAGTTCAGGATAAATGCCAAATTCCCCCCCACCATCAAAATGGGTGAACCTGCGGCCCATACCCCAAACTCACATGGTATTTTCCCCCACTAACACATCCCCCAACCCCCATCGCTGCCTCTTACAACCCGCCATCATTCCCGCTCGTATCAACCACATTCTCGTGGCTAATATCTCAGAGGAACCCCTGACATTACCGAAAGGTCTCATTATAGGAGATCTCGAAACTTTCGATGACCTCCCCATACATTGTAACGACACCCCTACCAGCCTCCAATTGCCCCCTCTTCCTGAGACACTATCTGACCACCAAAAGAACGGCATGTACGACCTACTGATGGAATTCAGTGACGTCTTTGCCCAACAACCCACCGAAATCGGACAGACGGATGTAGAACAACACATCATTAACACCACAGGCCCCCCCATACGACAACCATCCCGTAGAAAGAACCCCATACAACGTCAGGAAGAAGAACGCCAAGTCCAGGAAATGTTAGAGGCCGGGATTGCCACCCCGTCCATTAGCCCCTGGTCTTCCCCTGTTGTCTTAGTCAAAAAGAAAGATGGGACAACCCGTTTTTGCGTCGACTACAGGAGGTTAAATGACATAACCATTAAAGACGCTACGCCCTTACCCCGAATAGACGATTCCCTTGACTCCCTATACGGATCCAAATGGTTCACTACCCTCGACTTGCAAGCAGGGTATTGGCAAGTGCCTATCAAGGCCGAGGACCAAAAGAAAACAGCATTTTCCACTAGTGGTGGCCATCACTATGAATTTAACGTCCTACCTTTTGGCCTCTGTAACGGACCCACCACTTTCTCCCGTTTGATGGAAACGGTATTGCATGGCCTAACCTGGGAAACCTGCCTAGCCTATCTGGACGATATTATTGTGTACTCTCCAACCTGGGAAGAACACCTCCTCAGGTTGAGACAAGTCCTGCAAAGAATCCGAGCCGCCGGGTTGAAATTAAAACCCTCAAAGTGCGTGATTGCCCGGAATAAGGTAGATTTTCTCGGACACGTGATATCTGAACATGGTATTGCGCCAGACCCAAAGAAACTTCAAGCCATACAAAACCAAACCCCACCCACCACGGTTAAAGGAGTACGTTCGTTTCTAGGTTTAGCCACGTACTACAGACGTTTCGTCCCCCACTTTGCCACCATAGCCAGACCCCTCCACCAACTTACCCACAAAGACACCCCGTTCGACTGGACACCTGAAAGAGACCTCGCGTTTAACACTTTGAAACAAAAGCTAATCCAAGCCCCTATTGTCGTTTTCCCTGACTACCAGAAACCTTTCCGTCTTTATACCGACGTATCTCTGTACGCCATAGGTGCAGTATTAGCTCAAAATAGAGATGGAAAGGAACATGTGATAGCGTATGCCAGCTGCACACTCACCCCACCCCAACAGAATTACGCAGCCACCAAGAGAGAGTGCTTAGGGATCATTTGGGCACTCAGCCACTTCCGGTCATTTGTGTTAGGCGCAAAACTCGAAATAATTACCGACCATCAATCTTTACAATGGCTGCGTAGGTGCGAAACCAACTCAGCCATTTTGGTACGTTGGAGAGAGACACTAGAGGACTACGACTTTACAATACAATATCGTCCCGGCAAACTCCATACTAATGCAGACGCCCTGTCACGTTTGCCAGTACCAAAAGACCCCCCCACCAACCTAGCCGCCTTACAAAACACTCAATTGGTATCTACCCCCACCTCCCGACAGAATGCCCCCCCAGCCCCCTCCCTAATTCAATCTTGGGAAGCACGAATCAGACCCCCCTGGATACCGTTAAACGTCTTCAGGAGACTGACTCGCTGGGGAGATCAACTTGCCACAGACACTGGTCACATAATCTTGGACCCCACCATAGCCCACGACTACATGATTGCCATCCACGAGGGAAACGGCATACACCTTGGACAAAAGAAAATGTTAAAGATCTTCACAGACCAATACTGGACCCCCAACCCCTCCAAAATTGCACAACGAGTGACAGAATCCTGCAAACCGTGTTTATTGGGAAAGGATAGATCACGCACCCCAGGCCCAGCTGGTACCATTTCTGCCAACAAACCGTTCCAAGTCCTATCCCTCGACATCATGGGCCCGTTCCCTTCTTACGCTGGCAACCGCTATATCGTCACATTTGTAGACGTATATTCAAAATTTCTAATAGCCTGCCCAGTTAAAGACCACACAGCCACCACAGTCGCCACACTGCTTGCCACCGAAGTGTTCCCTATATTCGGCCTTCCCCTTGCTCTTCTATCGGACAATGCCCCCGAGTTTAGTGGACACGTTTGGCAACAATTCACCCAACAATGCGGTATCAAGATTAAACACTCATCCCCGTACTGGCCTCAAGGAAATGCTATCTGCGAACGCAGCCATCGCACCATCAACAACCAGTTACGTACAAGAATGATTGCTCTTAATACCTCAGACTGGCCATCACAACTAAAAATGATACAGTGGGGTATGAACACCTGTCCTCGGGAAGACGGTATTTCCCCTCATGAACGTGTTTACGGTGTACCCCCCCTGTTACTGCCATTCCACCACCACGCTCACCTTCCCTCCACCACCTCCACAATTGACCCATTGCAACATCTGCAAAACACCCTCCATACCGCCCAGATCTGTCAAGACACCAAAACTGACAACATCGATGAAAAAAACCCTTTCGCCATCCATGACACCGTAATGGTAGCCAACCTCCCTATCACCAACAAGTTAGGCCCTCGCTATGTCGGACCCTACACCGTAATACAAGTCCCAAATGCCTTTCAAGTCACCATCGACTATCACGGCGTAACTCGCACGCTCCGAACTAGATTCGTCCGAGCGTTTAAACCTCTAAAGCCACAAGACATTACCCCACCCCACACGTCCGACCCTAAAGTAAATACCCCTACTCACCCCCTCACTCACGCTACAAATATTCCCATACAAACCCCTAAGGACCTAAGCCCTCCAGCACCGAACCGACAAATCTTTTCTCACCATACCCCCCCAACTGACCTCCACAAACCCCAAGCCCCCAATATCACACCCTCTTCCACCACCTTCTTTCACTTCTGATAGTCAAGTTCCTCCCCAACTTATCCAAGTACAAAAACCTCCACCCACAACCCCGACCACAACAGAAACCCTCCCGTCTAGCCCTGACATACCTCCACCAGGCACCACAGTGAGAAAACCACCACCGCCACCCCAAACCAAGTACACACCCAACCGCACCACACAATCTACCTCAGTAACCTCACGCTACAACTTACGCCCACGACAAACATCGTTTAAAACCTCCAGAAAACACACCCTACTAACCAAGTTCCGTAGGGCTGCCAGACCACTACCATCCTCCTCCTCTTCTTCTTCTTCGTCGAATTCTCCCCCACAAAGGGAAAGAAGACGAATAATCACCAGCAAATCACCAACCTCATCAAACAACACACGCCCCTACCCCCAACCCTCCAACTTAAATCTACACTCCTTACCCACCCGTCTAGCCCCCCCCGCATCCGCCCCTTTCCCCTCCACGATCCCCACCACCCCACCCACACACCGACCAACCTCCTCATCTCACCGAACCCCCATCCAACCCCCCCCTAAGAAACCCCCCCCCAAAGTCACCCCCGAGAAAACTCCCACATGTCATTTACCTATAAAACATGCTTCCCCTCACTATAAAACATCGTCGAGCGACTCAAGTCCCACGACAAACATCTACCTTCCCACCAGGACCGCCAGAGGTAGAATAATCAACAGACCCATCAGATTTAAAGACAGCGATACAAAAATAACACCCCGTTCTGACACTAAGGACCCAAGCCACACAACACACACACCCCCTCCTTCCCACACAGCTCCTTCACCCACCTTACCTACACCGATTTTGCGCATTGCCTCACTATATATTCCCAACCTACAACACCGCCTAAGAAAACCAAATACAACCCAGACTCACATTCCCCCTTCATCCCCAGCCCTGTTGTCACGCGCGAATCCCCTTTCGGTTAGTAACCCATTCACCACACTAAACAGACTTCCTGTCAACCCCACACACCTCACTCCGAACCCCACGGGGGAAAGCTACAAACCATTCATACGAAAGGTTAAAGTAAAGACCCCCACTGGACACTTGGCCCGTGTACCACACCCACTCCAAGCCCGGGCAGCCGCCCGCCACAACACAGAGGACACATTCTTACAGGTATACATTGACCTGCAAAAGAAACCTGACCGTCGCTCTCGTGTTTGGTGGAACTTTCTAAATACCCTGAAAATGACCCACCATTACTATGATTCTTTTAACTTCACCCTTGAGGCTCGAGGACGAGCCTATAATGAAGGAGAGGGAAGTAAAATGCCCCAGAACAAGAAGCCCACCACAGAAGCCACGAGCGAACACCACACAGAAACACCCGGAAGAAAGGTCCACAGAACGAAAGGACCAGCTGACCGAGCCCGCCATTCCAGGCAGGCCCAAGCCCGCAGGGCTAAACAGCTCCAGGACACACCCATTTACCTTTTCTAAAACCGACCATTTTCCACACCTCACGTACACTAACCCCTCGTGTCCTATACTTATTAACTACAAATATGATGAACAGGAATATACATTCATATTAAAAACACCCATGCCTGTCCCGACGTTGAGCCAATGCCAACACATCAGACAGCCATAATTATATCTATGTATGTTCTTGCATCCGAGAAGTAGATGTTATATATCTTAGAAGTTAAAGCACCCACGCTGTCCCTAGATCTCTTATATCATTTTCCATGACGAGTATAGATATATGTAACCCGTGCTCAGTCGCCCCTTGCATTGCTCCTCTAGTAACTAAGTATTAATATTAACATTCCCTAACATCTTGTCTTGCCAGACTAAGCTTCTGAAGACCCATCGCCCCATAAATCTATGTATGCAATCCTTAGGTTAAGTATTTTTATCCGCCATTGTGTTCACCTTTTTCCATTTACTTTCCACAATTGTCATACGTCTTCCCCTTGCCTCCTTCGTATCCACAGTCCACACTACGCCAATTTACTTCGTGTCTTACACCTCTTACCCCAACCAGAGATTATATAAGATAACCTGGTTATCAGTATCTGTCATAAGTACCCCGAAACAATAACTAAGTACCCCTACGAACTGCCACGGTGGTTGGTATTTTATATTTAATAGAAAACGCAGTTCCCAGGGCCAACTAATAGTATCCATAACCCTCTGACTGATCACATAACTCTATCTTTTCCAGACTCATATACCACCCCATAGTTGCATTCCCCGGTAGCATTTGGCTAACGTATTCTACTGCCTTTTCAAACTTCCATATCAATTGTAGCCTAATGCCACCCCCACGCCCAGGGACCTTAGGGGCAAAATTTCCCTGTAGCCCTTGAACTCTCCCCCCCCCCCTCTCATTAAGACACCCGCGCTTCTCGACTCTTGTCCGACCTAGCCTCTCTCTCATACCTCTTGAAGATCCTTGAATTGTCCGTTACTAACGCTCTCCAACCTTTTATATATATACTCCTATCCAGCCTACCTTCACTTAGTAGGCCAGAACAACATTAGAACTTTACTAGCCCCTTGCATGCCATCTATTCTCTTACAACACATTCACAACCCTGCACCCAATGGTCGTCGGTGCGAGGCTAGCCGCCCCGCCAGTAACTAACTTCTATTGTCATACTTCCAGATAAATGTGGCAGAGTTAGCAACCCAGTCTCCACCATATCCAGCAAACCCTACAATTAACAACCAGCCGAGTAAAACCAGCTAGCTAAGGCACCTTCGGTTTTGGTATTAAAGACACTCACATCTGTCTCATACACAGAGGGTTATTACAAACACTGGTGATATGGCAAGCCCCTAGCCACAGCCGCCGGACGACTATATCAGAGAGGGCGCCCAGCTCCCCCTTTTTGCCCACCCGAGGAGGGAGACCCCCACCCCCGCGGAGGTATACCTGGCCCCTGTTTTGACTCTCGAGTCATTGCCAGGTAGCACAGGAATTCTTCCTATCAATGAACTAACCATGAATGACTAACACCTTTACTAACCTCTATTACCTCACAATAAACCATTTACCTTTCTTGCATGCTCTGATCACTAAATTAGCACCTCAGCTATACCATAGAATGAAGATTGAACAATCTAGAGAGACACTCCTATCACAGCTGTCCCCATCCTCCTCGCAAAGTAGATCCAGTCTCTCTCCCCTAAATACGTCCAGTATAGCCAAAATAGTACCTCTTACTAAGGCTCAGTTATATGAAAATATAAAGGCTTCCTATCGCCCTGTGCCACAACCGTAAATACCATCTTACCTAGTCCCCATATCTATTGAGAGCTCAATTAAGTCCATAAGACTCGAGATCCCTACTGTCTGCAGGGTCCAGAACCGAGCCTATAAATCTACCTCCCGCCCCCAGTCAATTCAGTTGAAAGCTAGACACCAACCAGTGGTCACTACCCTGCAGTTTACCTCTAGCTCTGCCCTTGTGTTGTTCCGGAGTTGAGAGATTCCAGATCCGGCAGACTCCGTGGCAGAGAAGACTGATAGAAGCATCTGTCCATGTACAAGTCCTAACGTGCACCTTATAACCTTCGCACAAATTCGTGGGTATATAAGTGTGTAGCCAGCAACGATCATCAAGAGATCCGACTTGAGAACTTCCTACATTTTGGACCATCTGGACGGCCGAGGAACCAGTCGTTAGCCCCCAACATCACCGGAAGCAAGATAACCAGGACCAGATCTACCCATACTATTCAAGATTCATGTTACTAGTACTAAGTGTTATAGTACTAGCTTGATACGCACCTATTAACTTTCTATAAAGTGGCTAAGACCTTGCCCAGTGTAATTCATATTTAACCATTCCATTTGGGACGTACTAAGCGATCAGTGTTTTTTTATTAACAGACGACCTTGACTCTCGTAATTACCTTATTCAGATATTAAAACTCTAGTGATATCTAACGTTCGCCCACTGATTCGTGTTCTACATATTTCTGCCTTAAGAATATCAAACTTAGTTCAGTACCCCCATGAGGTTGCTAGAGATTTCCGTGTTCTATAATATACGCGTCTAATCCTAACTGTGAGTTGCTACGTGGGCACGCGACCAGCCAGCAAGAGGTAAAATCAGTGACAGTGAATTATACGAATATATTGAGGTCTTCCAGTAAAATATAAACTTGCTAATTAAACCCGTGATCAGAAGAATATACCTGAACGTTGGAAGTGGGAGACTAGGCTCCATCCAAATCCGCAAATGCTAGCAGTTCCCTTCTATCATTTGTTTTGTGCAAATATAACTATCTTTCTATGCTCTTTATTTCTTTATTTCAATAAACGTGAACTTGTGTCGTGTTACTGTGTGTTTATTTTGTGTTCTCTATTCCTCATACCTTGTATTGTGCATGCAGCCTTCTATACCCAGTCATTCAAAACTCACATTACCCAAGTTAAACCTGTAGAAAAACAGGGCATAACAAAAATAATGTACCATTAACCCTTACTGTACCGGCGACGTGATTTTGGATATATTTCAACTGCATTAAGACGATTATATGAAGCTTAGGAAGGATATATAGTAGTTAAAATGATTAAATGAGTATAGTCTGCAGCTTTTAAATTGGTAAATCGTCTAATAGTTTTCAGAATATAAAGAAAAGGATGTGACCGGTATGCAAAGGGTTAACAGTTTATTCTGGCTATTACTAGACGTCTGTAGTTAATTTAGGAAGCACTTGTGACAGCTAGAGAGATAATTTAGGAAGCACTTGTGGCAGCTAGAGAGATAATTTAGGAAGCACTTGTGGCAGCTAGAGAGATAATTTAGGAAGCACTTGTGACAGCTAGAGAGATAATTTAGGAAGCACTTGTGGCAGCTAGAGAGATAATTTAGGAAGCACTTGTGACAGCTAGAGAGATAACTTAGGAAGCACTTGTGGCAGCTAGAGAGATAATTTAGGAAGCACTTGTGGCAGCTAGAGAGATAACTTAGGAAGCACTTGTGGCAGCTAGAGAGATAACTTAGGAAGCATTTGTGGCAGCTAGAGAGATAATTTAGGAAGCACTTATGGCAGCTAGAGAGATAACTTAGGAAGCATTTGTGGCAGCTAGAGAGATAATTTAGGAAGCACTTGTGGCAGCTAGAGAGATAACTTAGGAAGCACTTATGGCAGCTAGAGAGATAACTTAGGAAGCATTTGTGACAGCTAGAGAGATAATTTAGGAAGCACTTGTGGCAGCTAGAAAGATAATTTAGGAAGCACTTGTGGCAGCTAGAGAGATAACTTAGGAAGCACTTGTGGCAGCTAGAGAGATAACTTAGGAAGCATTTGTGGCAGCTAGAGAGATAACTTAGGAAGCATTTGTGGCAGCTATAGAGATAATTAGGAAGCACTTGTGTCAGCTAGAGAGATAACTTAGGAAGCATTTGTGGCAGCTAAAGAGATAATTTAGGAAGCACTAGTGGCAGCTAAAGAGATAACTTAGGAAGCACTTGTGGCAGCTAGAGAGATAACTTAGGAAGCATTTATGACAGCTAGAGAGATAATTTAGGAACCACTTGTGGCAGCTAGAGAGATAACTTAGGAAGCACTTATGGCAGCTAGAGAGATAACTTAGGAAGCATTTGTGGCAGCTAGAGAGATTACTTAGGAAGCACTTGTGGCAGCTAGAGAGATAACTTAGGAACCACTTGTGGCAGCTAGAGAGATAATTTAGGAAGCACTTATGGCAGCTAGAGAGATAACTTAGGAAGCATTTGTGGCAGCTAGAGAAATAATTTAGGAAGCATATGTGACAGCTAGAGAGATAATTTAGGAAGCACTTGTGGCAACTAGAGAGATAACTTAGGAAGCATTTGTGGCAGCTAGATAGATAATTTAGGAAGCATATGTGACAGCTAGAGAGATAATTTAGGAAGCACTTATGGCAGCTAGAGAGATAATTTCACTTCTTTGATTCCGAGAGATTCTTCCTAAGTTGCATCAAATAGTCTAATGATAAACAGAACAAATGATAAAAATACGTGCTCAAATATTGAAATAGTTCATTATTACATTAAGGCCTCATAAATGTGATGTATAAAGTGAATGACTGTACAGTTGTGATCCTTGATAAGATACCCCCAGTCAAGTGAATGAACCATTAAAGCCACATTGTGAAGCAACTGGTATATAATGAAACATGTATTGTTTGGGTGTCAGATAACAATAAGTGGCTACCTATTAGTGTTCACGACTGGACAACCGTAGTTTTGCATACACAGGGGTTGGTTAAGGGGAGTTTTCAGCTTCCTTCCTAGTCTCCCATTAAAGCTTAAATAAGATACCCTCAAGAACCCCCTTCGAGATATATGTGTACATTTTTCTGTAGAAAAATTGCCCGGCCGAAGGCCGTTTCCTCCTAAATCTCGCCAGGAAAAAAACTGACATCTAAATGGCACGACAGGTCTTAAAATAGATAGAAATGGGGCAAAACGTTTTAAAATCGCCAAACAAATGGGGCAAACTTCTTAAAAACTCAAAACTGATGGGGCTAAACATGAAGGTGAAAGGGGGCCAGAAAAAAAAGCCTTAAGTTTAATTTTCCCCATAATAGCCTACTGTCTTGATAACGTATTGCATAGGTGCGCGGAATTTCAATGTGAGTATCCTAGGTTCGAGTCCTTGTAGTGCCACATGTATTTGTTGATTTCATTAATTAAATTTAGAGATTAAAATAACATCCCCATAATCCCCCTACTAGATATTTTTGTACATTTTTCGGTATAAAATGGCCCAGCCCCTCCTAAAATACAGGCTCGCTGTCGCTCGCCAGGACAATCGACACCTAAATGAAACGAAAAGTGTTACTATTGACAAAGAAATGAGGTGAAAGGTCTTAAAATCGTCAAACTAATGGGCCAAACGTCTAAAATCGCAAAACGAATGGCCCTAAACATGAGGGAGAAGGGTGTCCAGAAAAGCGACCCATCTCCCCTTAACCCATTTACTTCCACCACACTTTGTCTAATATATTCTGGCTAACATAAAACGATTTTTATTCAACAAGAATGGTCTCTGGTAATTCTATCTATCTATCTATTGCCAGATGCCTTACTCCTCTTAATGGGGGTGGCCATACACAAAATGCCCCCAAGCGAACCTATCCCCTGTAAGAGGGACACACCATGCCAGTTTATTGAAGGACTTACAGGATTGACCACTCAAATTAGGGTCCGTCTGACTCTGAGGCCTTTTATGTATTTTTTAGCACTATTTTTCTACAGTGATGTGCGGCTAATCCATCCACTAACCTGCTTCACCCTAAGATACCAGTACTGATTTGTATAAGGTTTACTCCCCTAGACAGGTTGCCGATGTTACGAACTGGCACTCGGGTACACAAGGGCTCTCAATCAGGACTCGAATACGGCTCGCTGCCACAACGGAAACACACGATCCCAACCCCTGAGTACTGCCAGCCGAACAAAAAACACCAATACCCTCCAGAGTTCAATCTGCTATAACGGGGTATACAAGAACTCGGTACTAGTGTTCAACAACAGACTAATAACGAGACAGGAATTATCTAGTCTGGTCAACAATCAAACAAAGAAGTAAGAAACAACAACACCAAAGAATAGTGTTGGCCGAAGCCGAAGTAATCCACCATTGACTAAGAACTTAAGAAGTCCTCCACCCTCTACTTCGGATCGGCACTATTACGTTACGTTAATTAATAGTCCTTAAGCATCGAGCAAGGAATCTTCTGAAAAAAGTTAGATGCTTCTCGGATGCTCGTAAGAAGTACGTATCGGATTTTGAACAGTAATTCAATAAGCAAAAACACTGGCAATTAAATACTATTAAAGGTTTAAATTGGCATAAGAATAATTAAAAGAATATGCAATAGTAAATGGCAAACATTAAAAAGAAGTACTCCGCAAATGCAACGGCAATAGCCTACTCGGATTGTGCTCGTGGGCCACTAATCACTAAAGTAGCCAAGCGTGCAACACATGAAATCAATAGTGCATAAACAATATCATACATAAGGAAAGCTTCAATACTATTCTGTATCTACTAATCGAGTAAAGTCTAGCTGGGGTACTGTGGGCAAAAGGTAGCAGTGACTGAGCAAAAACGGCTCGTAGCCTAGCGAAGTCCTCACAACTGTTTAAAGTATTACGTTAAAACTAACAAGTGCACTTTGAGAAATCCAGATCCCTTGTATCTGGTTTTCTCCCGGCTCCTTGACAAAGTAAAAACAAACTGTTAATAAAATACAGGGTGGTTAGGTTCTTGCCCTCACGCACTGTAAATTATTAACTCAACACAGTCAGCCGCGAAGACAACCTAGGCTTCACTGAACCGAAACGAGTATGCAGGTTTATCGCTTAACCACTGCATCAAACAACAACTCGTAACACAGAAAAGCCTTACCCCAGTCTAGCATTACCTAGACTAGCAGAAAACAGGAATAATAATAATAACACCCAGGGAAATGCATATACAAGTGCAACAAACATAAATCAATCCTATTCTAAGTTAACCCTTCCAAAATAGGCTATCTAATAGGTAAGTATCTAGTGAGAACTCAAGCGATAATACGTTGGCTGACTAGCTCTGCACCAACGGGACCATGGAAGTTAAACAGGCAGGGAAAAGAGGAGATAAGAATGTAAGGTAGTAGAGAAAGTTCACATCAGTCAGAAGAATATATATAGTTAGCAAGGGAAATGAGAAGTCGCTCTGCCTAATGAGTTCAGATCAAAAAATGGCTAGACTTCCCTTTTTATACCCGGCCCTCTAGTGAGCCCAACGTGAACTACTAAGGACCGCCCACTGACAACCATTACGTAATTTCTCTCTCTCCTCTGGGATAGACAAAGGCTCCCCTAGCACTGAGGGGAGGGGGGAGGGGGGAGTGCTAGTGAGTTAGGCCCCCCTCCCGCCCGGCGCACCCACTGACCCCCAACTGTGGCTGTTTCTCCTCCCATCATTACAAATAAGCTCCACACACAATACTTATAACTAATGATATAAAATAGAACTCGTTGACTCAGATAAAAACAAAATACATATTCATAATACTTATAGTACAACGGCTCACATGAACTAAGTTAGGAAACTCTACATAGACTACAGCCAAAGTTCCTGCCCTGACGATCCTAGCGAGAGTGGGGCATGACTAGGCGTTCTGTACAGCATGCTCACACTGGACATGCGTCACACCGACCAAGGCTGACAAGTCCAATCCACCCGGATTTGTTTAAGGTTATCTCCCCTAGATGGGTTTCCGACCAAGGCTAACGAGTCCCACCCACCAGTTGCCTTTGGTAATTAATGAAGTAAAAACTACGTCTAATAACCCTCTGGCTCCCACAGACTCTTCCTAAGCTGAATAATATAGTCTAATGATAGCCAGGATAAAACGAAAAAACAAAAAAATGTGCCATGAAATAATGAAAAAGTTAATATAGCATAATCCTTGTAAGTCACATATGCACGATAGGTACTAAAAATATAAGTCATACCCTATAAACGAATAAAGAAATCTGAGTGTAAAATAGAGGGAGAGTAAGAAACTGTTCTGGAAAGAATTCAAGAAAGTTAGGGAAGGTAGCAAGGGAAACAGTAAGGGTGTGAAAGATAAGAATGGGAGAATGCTAGCCGAGAAGCAAAAGAGAGTCGAAAGATGGAGGGAGTACTTCAATGAGTTGCTAAATGTAAGGAATGAAGAGCCAGCAAACATAGTTGGATATGGTATGGGAGGGAGAAGAAGAGAAGTAGTGGAGGAGGAGGTGGGGATCAGGAGGTCAGAAGTGTGGCAAGCCATGAAAAGAGTGAAGTTGGGGAAAGCACCAGGAACAGATGGAGTGTGTGGGAAAATGTTGAGGTATGGTGGTGAGATAGTGATCGAATGGGTATGGAAAATGTGCAAACTAGCATGGGAGAAGGGGAGTGCACCCGATGACTGGAAGACTGGCATAATAGTCCCCCTATATAAGGGGAAAGGGGAAAGGGGAGTGTGTGGTAACCACCGAGGAATATGTCTTCTAACCGTAGTAGGGAAGGTATAAAGTAGGGTAGTGATTGAGAGAGTGAGAGTGAGAACAGAGATATGGATAGGCGACGAGCAGGGAGGTTTTAGGAAGGGAAGAGGATGTGTAGATCAGATTTATACCCTGAATTGTGTTGTGGAGAAATATCTGGAGAAGAAACAAAAGGTGTATGTTGCCTTTATGGACTTGGAGAACACCTATGACAGAGTGGATAGAGAAGGTTTGTGGAAAGTACTTACAATATACTGAGTAGATGGCAAGTTGCTGAAAGCAGTGAAGAGCATGTATGAGGGTGCAAAGGCAGCAGTATGTGTGGAGAGTGAGCAGAGCGAGTTCTTTGACCTGAATGTTGGTTTGAAACAGGGGTGTGTGATGTCCCCGTGGTTGTTTACTGTATATATGGATGGAGTCATGAAAGAAATACTATCAAGAGCAGTGGATGTTGGTGTATCGCTGGAAAGGGAGGGAATTGAGTGGAAGCTACCTATACTGCTGTTTGCGGATGATACAGTTCTGATGAGTGATAATGAATGGGAGTTGCAGGGTCTGGTAAATGAGTTTGGAACAGTGTGCAAAAAACGGAATTTGAAGGTAAATGCGGGGAAGAGCAAGGTTATGGTCTTCGAAAGGGGTGAAGTCACAGAGTGAGGTGAAGCTGAATGGTCAGGCTATGGAGATCGTCAACTCTTTTAAGTATCTGGGCAGTGTGTTGAGTAAAGATGGGACTATGGATGAAGAAGTGCGGGAGAGGGTACAACAGGGGAAGAGGGTTGTAGGAACGCTGAAAGCAGTAACAAGAAATAGGGTGGTCAGTATGGAAGTGAAGAAGTCCTTGCATGACAGTGTGGTAATCCCGACACTGACTTACGGAAGCGAAGCATGGACGTTGGTTGAGAGACTCAGACCAAGTGAGAGCAGTGGAAATGAAATTTCCACTGGAAAGTGGAATTACCTAAGAAGTGTGTGCGGAGTTACATGGAGGGATAGACAGACTAATGAAGAAGTAAGAAGGAGGTGTGGTGTGGAGGTAGATGTGCTGGAAAGTGTGAAAAGGAACAACTTGAGATGGTTCGGCCATATGGAACGTATGGAAAGCGAGAGAATGACTAAGAGGGTGTACGAGAGCGAGGTGGAGTGACAGAGAGGGAGAAGTAGACCGAAAGAGAGGTGGAAGGATGGAGTGAGGAAGTATATGAACGAAGGCGGTGCTGGTTGGGGGGAGGGGCGTCGACTGACCGGGGACAGAGGTGCATGGGGGCGGTTCATTCGTGGCCACCCCTTTGGGGATCACGGCGTCAGGCAATAGATAGATAGATAGATATAAACGATACTTACTATGTTAACCCCTACTGTACCAGAGGGTATTACCATAAAAATGTACCCTCCAGTACCAAGCAATGAGACCAAAATGGCTTCAGAGTCGATATAGAATACCCTTCCACCTCAAAAGTTGGAGAAATACTGAACCAGCTAAGCTGTGAGACCTTGAATAAAGTTGAGAAGTGTTGCCAAGGTCTCAAAAGAGTGCGTACAAGTCACGGTACCTGGTACCACTTGATACTGGCAGTTACAACTACCGCAAAATACTGACGGCGATCTTCCGTCGCTGGTACTGACGACGATTCGTCGCTGGTACAGTAAGGGTTATGAAAATGGAGAGAGAGAGAGAAAGAGAAAATACAAGCAGAATCTACTTACACACAGTAGGTACAACAGGAAGTAGTCGTCAGGATGAAGTAGGGGTTGATGATAAAGCCATTGCAGAGGCGCGCCACTCGGATCTTCTTTCTCTTGTTCTTGTTCTTGTGTTTTCCTGATACTTCTCTATCCTTGCCCTTACTCTCTCCCTCCACTTCCTCTTCTTCCTTGTTTCTCTCCTTCGTAATTGTTTCTTTGTCCTTGTTCTTCTCCTTCGTATTTGTTTCTTTGTCTTTATTTTTTCCATTCGTGTTTTTTTTGGTCACTTTTCCTGTGTCCTTGTTCTTATAATTTGTATTTGTTTCTTTGTCCTTGTTCTTATCATTTGTACGTGTTTCTTTGTTCTTTTTCTTCTCGTTTGTGTTTTTTTCTGTCACCTTTTCATTGTTCTTGTTCTTTTGCTTATTGTTTGTTTCTTTGTCCTTATTTGTCCCTTCATTGTTTGTTTCTGTATTTTTATTTTCTTCCTTGCTTGCTTCCGTTTCCTTTTCTTTGTTTACGCCCTTCTCCTTATTGTTTGCTGCTTTCTCCTTGTTTTTATGATTCTTGTCTTTTTCTCGCGCCTTTCCTCTGCCCTTGTTGTGCTCCTTCTTGCTTGGTTCCTTTTCCTTGTTTTTGCTTTTATTCTTGTAATTTGTTCCTGTTTTAATGACTTTGTTTTTCTTCTGTTTCTTAGTCTTACGCTTGTTTTTGTCCTTGCGTATTTTCTCAGCTCTACTTTTACTCCTCTCCTTCTTGTTCTTTGTTTTGGTTGTCGTCTTCTTCCCGTTTCTCCTGTTTTTCTGAGCACGTTTTCTGTTTATGTGCTTCTCGTCTCTCTTGTGTCTATATTTTGTGCTGGGTGTTTTCATCTTACGTTTCTTCAGATATGTTTGCACAATAGATACCTGAAAATAATACAAGGTAAAAATATTGTAGGTTTAATGAAAGTATTAAAAGGGTAATTAGAGTGTTCTCAATAATATATCCTTATAAAGATATATTTGGCAGTAATATACTCATCTAATATAAGGGTAGGAACGTAAATCTCTATCAATATACCCAATGATTTTATACGCCATTTTTGTAATCTTCATTTATTTAAGTGTATGGATAGTTTGCATTGCAGTAGCCTACATTGTCATAAAGCCAGGGTATGAAAAATGTACATAAGATCATTAGGTATATTGATAGTGATTTACCTATGTATCTAGTATAACATGGGTTTATTACAATCAATATACCTTTAAATGGCTGGATTATTATGGACACTTTATTTATCCTTTTCATACCCAAATGTTTAAGAGTGTATTCTTAGTAGACAGTTTATCTGGAGTAATATTGTAAAGATATGACTACCAGCCTAATGACTCTGACACATCCAGACAGTGTGACACGGGCCCCACCCACTTGTAACTCTGGGGAGGGCTAAACGGGCTGGACATTTATAAATCTCTTTTTTGGTTGACTTTTCCTGGTCATATTATATCAGCTCGATTGATCTATTATTTCTGTCTTTCTTTTGTTCTGTGTTTAATTATGAGAGGCTGGGTATCGTGATTTATAGACTGGTCATAATTAACAGATTAAACTGTAAAATATATGTGTTTAAGAAAAGCATGAACAGGATAATTAAGTGTCCAAAATAATATACCGTTTAAACGACGAATATGTGTATACAACGATAGAAAGGTAGGCCTATATCGAATTATGAAGGGCAATCAAAATGGGTAAATTGACCATTTTGATAGCCTTTACTTTTGTATACACTTGTTTCTCCAGTGCATAGGACAAATATATATTGCATTCCCTAATAATCCTATCGGTACTACTGAGAGTTTTGACACTAAACATAGCAGAGAAAAAGAAAATGATCAATTACTTTACATTTCACTATGATATTTATTCTATCATATTCTACTATTTTAGTCTATACTGCAATAATATATTATGGTACACTGTATTATACTGGTATATATTCACAAATATTTTGCTTTCTCTCTCTCTCTCTCTCACACACAATTAAATAGTATATGTTTAACTTACCAAGAACGGATATTCCTTTCTGTCAGCATTGGGTTCAATATTTGCCATATCTTCCTCTTCATAACTAGTTTTCGATATATTCAATCTTTTTGTCTTTCGTTTACCTAAATTGACTCTATTTTTATATTTATTGCGCTTATTTCCTCTCTTGTTTTTGCGATTGAGGTGATTTTCCCTTGTTTTTGTTTTCTGTTCCGAGCGTTTCCGGCTGTTGTATGTTCCAGGCGCTTTCCCCTTTCTGTTGGTAGCTTTGGGTAATGTTGTTCGCTTCCTTTGATCGGTGGTTCGTGATTTTAGATGTTGCTGTTTGTTATGTTTGTTCATCAACTTCTTGCTCTTTCGTGTATGATTTTTCTTCTCGGCAACTTCATTATTTGTTTTATTGGCCTTCTTTCTCCTACCTCCCTTGTTGTTGTTGTTGTTGTTGTTGTTGTTGTTGGGTGTGTCTCTCTCCGTTCGGTGTTGGTATTTTGGGATGCTTTCGTGTGAAGTGTCGTTGGGTATTAACACTTTTGGAAAGGCTGCTCCACATCCTGAGTAATTAGAAAGAGTGTATAAGAACATTAATATTAAGCATGCACTTATAGACAGAATAATAAATAGAAAAATACTATGTAAATTAATATAATTGTAAATTCATAAATTAATAAAAATACATCAATCAATTAATAGGAAATGCGTAAACTCGCACCACAAAGTCTTGTGCAGATACTGAGGGAAAGCACTGGTCAAAAACAATGTATTCTATCTACTCTAACCAGCATCAGCCAATGGGAATGTTAATGGGATATATTATTTTGAATAGATAATCAAAAGTATTGGAAAACTACTTGAGTCACAATTTAGCTGCAACATCGGTTTGCCCCCTGGTCAAGGACTTAGTGTAGGCTACATCCACAAACATTGACAGAAAGCAGAAACATTGTATGATGAATTTCTACAATGCAGTTTTGTACGTTATGCTAATAATACATGAATTCGCGCCTTTGCTTCACATTTTTCTGACAATGTATATATATATATATATATTTATACAGTATATAATTGTTATTGTTATGCTAGACATAAACAATGTATGTGGATTCTCCAATCGGCGGAATTGTTTTTATTTCCTGCATCTTAACCCTTGGACTGTGAAGGTCACAGTATTTAAACATGTGTAAAAATAACTCTTCAAAAATCATGTCAGTGCCGGGAAATGTCTGAAATTTGGGTGACATAGAAAGTAGTGACACCTTTCCATACCACATCCTCCACTCCTCTTCCCCTTTACATCCCACTCTCCACCCTCCCTCAACTTGGCCTTTTATTTTGCACATGTCCTAGCAGTTCATGGGTTAATAAGTCTTCTCTCTCTCTCTCTTACAAAGCTACTCTTCTCTCTCTCTCTCTCTCCTATAAAGCTATCTATAACCAACTTAATCAGTACTTACGACAGGTAAAGTTCTCCTCCTTGTTCGTGAAGAGTCCTTCAGAGAAAATATATTAATAAGTTCAATTTTAATATATAAATGAATTGCCTTTATATATTCATTATTCATTGTTGTTTACTTTGCAATTTTGATTACCATTATGTTTTTAATTTAATGTATTGTAATCCTCTCCCTCATCCCACAGCACGACTCCTAACAAAATGATAACACAAATTATAATTATAGATGAATATGCATATCCTTTTTACGGGTCTTAATTTTGTCCTCTTGGGTAACTTTCAATTGTGATGCGTAATGATTATATTAATTTTACTTGAGCTGTAGAAGATGACTTTCACAATGCAGTTGTTTGACAGAGTTTGTGCTAGCTATTTAGCTTTTCGTTAACTGCAGCCTTGTAAAAAACACTGTCCCATATACGCCCATAAAAGTTATAGGGCTTATGCTAGTCTGTGCCTTGCCACGACGCTCATCTCTGTATCTTTCCCCTTTGAAGTCTGTGAATATTATCGAGGTAACCACAGCTTACCTATCCAGATGGGACGTCACAAATGTCCGCTAAATCCAGGTTTCTTTCACATTAGACATCAGGTCTGAGAAGACTGTCCATCTGTTTCGTCTTACTTGGGAATTGAACTTGAGTCCTATCGGTTTTGAGCCAAGCATAGTAACCAGTGGTAACCTATCCCCATAACTATAGAGATGTTTGATAAATGTTGTGTATATCAGTAACCTGTTGCCTCCCTGTACCTTATCCTGCTAATGCCCCTGTACCTTCTTAACCCTTTCAGTATTCGAGGATGCTATTCTTAACCCCTACTGTACCATGGCATAGCCATAGTGGATTAAAAGTACCCTGCAGTACTAGACTTGTTGCCAAAAGCAATGAGACAACACTCTCAGCTCAAGAGTTGGTGGGTGACTAAGTCAGCCGGCCTGGAGTAGCTGAAAGGGACCATGAGAAGTGTTGCCAACTCTTCACAGCAATGCCTCCAAGTCTTGTTAGCAGGTCCTGCTAGATATTAGCAAAACAAAGATCGTATATTACTGACGGCTGAGAGCCGTCGCTGGTACTGGCACGTCACTTATTTTCTGGTGGCTGTGATCCGTCGCTGGTATTGTAAGGGTTCATTTTATTTTGCTACCATCAGGCAATTTTATTCAGTTTATGAAGATGTTGTGGTTGTTAGAGGGTGAATTGAGATAGTTTTCACCCCTTTGATTACTAGAGGTCCTTCTTAAGCTGCATAATATTGCTAAACGATAATCAAAATAGCGCAAACAAACATATTATCATATCTTCAATGGGACAAAGGGGAATCACACAAGAGTTTTTATCATCAATTTTTGATGCCCAACATATTTTCTGGCAATATTTCTTGGATCTTTTGCATTGATATAGGAAACTAAACTGAAGGAAGAATGTTTTACATGACAGTTTATCTTCATAAGCTGCCATTCAAAATGACTGATAACATTTGAAAGAACAAATTTGTATTTAATACTTGCTTTAGTGTTAAGCTCATACAAGGAGGAAAATATATGTTTAAAGATTTTGTTTAAATAAGTTATAAGCAAATTGGAATGGAATTTAGAAGGAGGAATAGTACTTGAATCATCCAATATTGAGAAAAGGTCAATGTTAGAGCAAAGACTTTAGCTTTGTTAGAGGAAGAAGTGACAGTGGTGACATCAGAATGAAAGAGAGGAGGGAAAGAAGAAGAGTAGTTATTTTGTAATATTTACATACCGAACTTAGAGTCAAGGGTGGAGTATGACACAATGAAGCCTCTGTCCTGCCTTACAGAGTTTGTGGTGAAAAAGACGAGCGCCTGGTTGTAGGCGGTGATCGGTGCAGTGGGTGGCCGGTCGTAGCAGTACCTGTGTTAATATATATTATTACAGATCGGTCAACCTCCGCCATATTGGCGCCACTGGTGGTATTAGCCTATTTTCACACTCAAATATGTCCATACCCTTAATAATCATTCGACAATACTGCTACAACATAGTTTGGACTTTGATTCTAAAGTCAACATGACCATAAATTAAATATCACTCTTTGAATTATTATGGCACCTAACTGACGTTCAAAGAAATGTCTTTGTCTTTTTTTACTACAGATTTGCAATGAGAAAGGTGTTTGTTTTAAGATAATTGGACAATCATTGATGTCAGAAACGCAGAAAGAGATAACATAATTTGCGAGAATAAAAACTATATGAGTACATAAAGTTTTGTTGTGCACATGTTGTGCACTTATTAATCTACTGTATATACAGTATGAGTCACCTGTGTGATACAAATTGATGCAGTGCTGCCGGTAATACAAGTGAAGTGTTGGTTGTAGTACAAGTGAAGTGTTGGTGGTAGTACAAGTGAAGTGTTGCCGGTAGTACAAGTGAAGTGTTGGTTGTAGTACAAGTGAAGTGTTGGTAGTACAAGTGAAGTGTTGGTGGTAATACAAGTGAAGTGTTGCCGGTAGCACAAGTGAAGTGTTGGTGGTAGTACAAGTGAAGTGTTGTCAATAGTACAAGTGAAGTGTTGGTGGTACTACAAGTGAAGTGTTGTCGGTAGTACAAGTGAAGTGTTGCCGGTAGTACAAGTGAAGTGTTGTCGGTAGTACAAGTGAAGTGTTGTCGGTAGTAAAAGTGCAGTGTTGCTGTTAGTACAAATGAAGTGTTGCCGGTAGTACAAGTGAAGTGTTGGTGGTAGTACAAGTGAAGTGTTGGTGGTAGTACAAGTGAAGTGTTGCCGGTAGTAAAAGTGAAGTGTTGTCGATAGTAAAAGTGAAGTGTTGTTGGTAGTACAAGTGAAGTGTTGTCGGTAGTACAAGTGAAGTGTTGCCAATAGTACAAGTAAAGTGTTGGTGGTAGTACAAGTGAAGACGTGTTGGCGCTAGTACAAGTAAAGGATGCCAGTAGTACAAGTCATTACAGTAATAGCATCTCTGTCTGTGCAACTCGCAGTACAATATCGAGGGTGGCCCTTATTCGCCTCACCAGTTTGATGATTTTATGATGTTTTATGCCATTAGTTTGGTAACTTTAAGATGTTTTGCTCTGTACAGATGTCAATTTTATTCCTGGCGAGAGCTAGCGAGCCTGCAAAACAGGACAGCCTTCAGAATTGTGTTAATGGTTACGGGGGCAAGGAAAATATAAAACTTGACCGACTTTGAGTTGCACATACAGTATATTATACTGTATAATTATAAACTGTTCCCTGTGAGACCATGGACTGATACCAGGAGCACAAGACATCTACACCTCTCACTACAACATGGAGAGTGGTCATTTTGGAGACATCCTAATATGCTCCAAGACACTTCGGCCCATAAGTTTGGCATTTTAAATATTTTGCTCCATTCAGTTGTTAATTCTATTCCTGGCGAGCAATAGCGAACATTCATGATAGTGTGGCCTTGAGGATTCTTAATGAGGGGGGTGGGGGGTGAGGAGCAGTTTATATATATATATATATATATATATATATATATATATATATATATATATATATATATATATATATATATATATATATATATATATATATATATATATATCTTGGGAGTCTATCTTGGGGTAAAAACAAACTTCCACTGGTTTCGATGTGCACATAATATTGAAAGTATTGCAGGCGAGAGGGGGAGGCTATGTACGTAGCTCTAAAACATGACGTCACTCACCATTTGCGCATGCGTGAGAATCTTGGCCCAGCCCCTCAAATGTACAACTATTATATTAGATTAGATTAGATTAACCTAACCTAACCTTACCTAACCTAACCTAACCTAACCCTAAAATATAACAAAAATAATCAAAATAACAAATATAACTAAATAAACAAATAACAAATATACCAAAGAAGAGCGGGATCGATCCCTGGTTTCCTCAGTGACTGGCAGGTGCCATACCGAGTGAGCTACGGAGAGATCTGGGTGATATGGTTTGAAGGATATATTTAAACGCAACGGAGGTGAGGGGCGGGGCCAAGGGGGGCCTAGATTCTCACGCATGCGCAGATGGTGAGTGACGTCATGTTTTAGAGCTACATACATCGCCTCCCGTGTGGAGTGATGCCAGTATCACCAGTAATAGTAATAGTATGATCACCTCTATATCATATTCATTATCTATGGGAATGTTATGGCTGACGATCGCAGTAGCATTAATGAAGGAACTGACTCAAATACCGCTTGTGTATCTCATGAGACAGGTTCTTAGAATTCCTTTATGAACTTATCTTAACTTGAATTAATACTTTTCTCTGGTCATAGACACACAGATTAAAGTTTGCGTTACCTGTGAGAGGTTGGAGTAATGCCAGTAGCACAAGATGTAACAGTAACAGTATCGTCCCCTCTACACCTCTTTATGCCATATGGGTCATCTATGGGTATGTCCTGGGTTACCACGGCGTTACCAGAGCCCAGCTCAAAGTCCGGGAAGCTGAGTTGGATGAGGCACTTTCCACCGGGGTGAGCTGGCAGGCACTGTACGGGTTCAAATACAGTAACGTTTTACCAGAGGAAAAAACAGTTATGTACAGATTAAATGGCCCAAATATGGCATATGTATTTTGAATTATCAATACCTAATTATATTTTAGCATGAGTTATTATTTTAGTTGGCAGACCCAAGGAACTTTCCATTTAACAACCATCTTCCTATTTAGAAATTTTTCTAACTCTTAAATTAATACACAAGCTCAAAGTCCGCGAAGATAATTCCACTGGGGTATGTTGGAATTCACTGTAATGGTTAAGATACAGACAATATGAACATCAGAAAGGAAAGTTATTTAATTCAGTATACCACAGCTCAATATTCTATTTTATTCTGACTATTATTAGTTTGAGAAGGGATCTGTGGGAGTCAAAAGATTTCGTGAGACAGATATTGTTGCATTTATTGTTACAGGTTGCTCCAAAGTTACATAAAATCATATAATATTTTCACACTCTATTCTTAAAATGAACATGGGAGGCTGTGTCAATCATGTCTCTTGCGCATGTATGAGGGAGGAGAGAGATAGGGAGAGTGTAGAGGAGGGTGACTGGACATATTTAAGGTGGGAGGGAGGAAGTACGGAGGGGAAAAGTAGAATAAAAGAGGAGGGGGTAATTAAGGAAAAAAAAGTGGGGCAGGCAAGGGGGGGTTGGTGTGGTGAGACACATGTAAGGGGAGGACAGGAGGTGGTGGTAGGGAGACATGCCACGTAATCACATATTGCAGCCATTTCACTGGCACTGGGGCGTTTTTTGTTGTTATTTTTAAGTGCCATCTTCCGGAAGGAATGTCGCATTCGCCCAGTTAACCCTTTTGAAAGGAAAGTTGCATCTGCCGAGTTAAGGGTGTATTAATCCGCTACATCCCAATTCTGCTACATCTTGTTTTAGATAATCTAGCAGTGCAAGAGCCACCACAGTTGGCTACGGAGATCTTGCAGGTTCACTTTGTTCATTTTGGCTCTGTGAATAAATTTGGTATTTGTGTTAAATGTCGTGGAGGCAGCTGTTTAGGAGGAGTAGTGCGTCAAAAGGTCCGAAGATGATAAAATGCAGTGAACCCTAGCGAGTGTAGCGGAAATCCAGCAGGTTTACTTTGCTAATTTGGTTCTGCGAACTACTTTGGTCTTAGTGTTAATGTGGTTGAGGCAGCCATTTAGGAGTAGTGCATCAAAGATTATAGAGACAACAATACAGTCATACCACCTATTTAGCGACTGTAGTAGAAATTCGGCATGTTCACTTTGTTAAGTTTGGGTCTGCCACCAACTTTGAAAAAAAAAAAAAAAAAAGGCCTATATATATATATACCGGTATATTGTTACGAGGGGAGCCAGGGCAACCCGATGCTTAACCCTTTATTGGCGGCGCGCAACTTATGTCGTGTGAAAGAAATTTGGACTAAGTGGCGGTTCACAACTTATGTCGTGTGCCATTTTCAGCACGTAATGTTGCAGAGAGAGAGAGCTGAGCAGTGTGAGGAGCGTAGTAAGGCTATGACCGTCGCACACCACCGCGGTGGGCCAACTGAAGTGAAAACCACCCTTCCTTCCCCCCTCACACTCGCTACACAGGTAGGGAAAGTACCTAATTACATGGTTTTTGCACTCGTGGTGCACGATCGTTGCAAGAAAACTAGCTGTCGTACAAGGATGGTTGGGGTGTCATTGGAAAGCTCTGTTTATGCCCTTTCAGGGATAGATACTTGTTTTACGCTCTGGATCTTATTTAGGCATGAAAATGATCACGTAAACAATCCTATTTAGGGTAAAAACACCCCGCTGGGCGGTACATATAAATTACCGCCTAGGCCACTCGTTAGGTGTTAACTAGCCTAGCCCACAGCACCGTACTACCCTGAAACAGACACGCTCTTAATATCTGACTCAAACACCAAGACACGCAGGTTCTCTAGGAAAAATGGTTATCTTCCTCTTGGCTCTATTAAAGCAGCAACAAGGAGACAAAAATATCTATTGTCCCCGAGTCTGGTAGATAATGCGTATAGTATTTAAGAGTACTTCTATTCTAGACTGCACATAACTGAGGAAACATAACACTGCCAGACTCCCAGACACTTCATAGTATGCCCAATCGGTTAGGAATTTGGAATAATATGAAGCAGAAACATGGGGAAAATCTGAGCACTATCCTAACACATAAAACACAATAGTTGGTATTCCAGTAGGTTGTGGTAGGCCACTCCTAGCAAACCCCAAACCACTGTGAATACCAACTTCAATAATAAAGAATACACACATATATTAACAATAAACCATGCAGCAGAATAATGGAAGAAAATTGGAAGAGAAAAATGTATGAAGCTTATACTTAAGATTACGAGATAAGAAGATACAGTATTTCTAATTAACAAATGCAGAAAACTCTGTATGCAAAATAATAAAGATAAAACAATATGTTATGGTTTAAATGACTCCCAGACTTGCTCTGCTACTACTCAATAAGAAACAAGGAAAACATATGCGACATCTAGGGAAACATTGAAGCAAGCCTGGGACAGACTCCACAACATAATGTGCTCTGCAAGGGGTCGGTCACTCGAGTGCTGGTCATGTGCACACGCACTCTGGTCATGTGCACACGAGAGTCCCAGGAGGGGAGAGCTCCAGACATTGCTAGACTCAACAATTATTCTAAGCTCCTAGGCTCTCATTAACTATACAACAGTAATCAAGTAAATATAAGGCATCATTGTGCAAACTTATGATGACGAAAACAATTGCCCAAAGGCTAAACAAAAGAATTAATTATACGGCTAGCCAGCCGGCAACATAACACAGGGAACCACCATGGGCTTGCTGTGGGAAAGAAAGGCAGAGGCTAGCCTCTCGCGGGGACCCTAGCCCTATAGGCTTCGTACTTGTAACTCACTCACAAATGACATGGGTTACAAAACTCATTTGGGAGTGACAATATATATATAATGTATATATATATATATATACTGTATATGTATATTTATATTTATATATATATATATATATATATATATATATATATATATATATATACAGGGTGTTTTAAAACAACACTGCCAGACCTCATCTGCTAATTAGAAAATACAATAACGAAGAAGATTATCTAAGGACAAAATGCAAAATAATATACCATTAATGATTTAAACCGCATAGAGTAAAATAATTAGTGACACCCAGGTATGAGCTATAATCCGAACATGGGCTAGTGTCCCCCCTCCCCCCCCCCCAAATAGCCTACCTCTTGCCTCCCATCCCAGTTCGAGTTTTTCTTCAAAGCTTTGGAGTCATAACAAATCTTCTCATGTGTTTAATCATCTGCTCGGCCATAATATCACATAAATATGGATTGTCGTTATTTAGGTGTGTCTCTGCCTTTGTTATTTTATACTCGTTAAGTCTAAGTGACGTAAATTGTTTGTTTTGGGTACCATTAGATGATTTTAAATATTCATTAGTGAACACCGTATACTTGTATGTCTACAGCTACGTAAAATCGTCAAACTTCAACCATAAAACTGATAGACATATTTCGTTAGTACTCTGTGATAATAGTAATGTAATGAGGTATTTGTATTGAAACAGTAAATTGCGCAGGAACAATTTTTTCCCATTCAAACAGTTTCACGAACGATTAAATTACCTATAGCAGTGTTCGGATACCTGACCCAGACTTGAGATTCATTATTTTACCTCTTGGTCATCGTTACAAATGATGCATATCTTTTTACGCTACTTGGATTATAATACTTAGCAGTTTTCTTCTAATTGCAAAATATCATTACCAATTTTATGTTACTTTGATTTTGTAATTATTCATATGTGATTAGGTCATTAGATATCTCCTCTTTACCTTTTTTACTTGGTAATCATTCATATTATGTATCATATGTTTTGTGCTGAGCTCAGAACCCTGTTTTGCTACATTTCTAAATAACCATTTGTGTCCGTTACAATATATTTTTGGTAAAAATAGAATAGAAATATGTGTATTATATATTTTTATCAATGTGGTCGTCATACTCTGGCAGTGTTGTTTTAAAACACCCTGTATATATATATATATATATATATATATATATATGTATATATAATAAATAGAAAAATACATTGAAAAATATATAAATAAAATACATAAAATACACTATATTCGGCAAAGCACATCCCTTTTCTTAGTGGAATCGGGAATGTAATGTTAGCCAGAATAAAAGGAACACTATCACATTGATCTGAAAGGGTTAAAGATCTAATTTCCCAAACGTGGCACATCTATTTTATACCCAGCCTTGAATTATAGAAACCCCAAGGTGTGGTGGAGTGGGCAGGTAATCTTAAAATCCAGAGTTCAAATCCCGAAGTGTCAATGGGGATAGATTATTGGGATGGAATTTGTGCTTCATTTAATTTCAGTGCATCACCAAAAATCCCACCGACACTCCCTAATAATACCCTCGCTGTTTCAAATATATTAGCATTGTATGAATATTCCCATATTCAAACTGTACTATGGTGGCAGTGCCTTATGAGTAAACAGCTTAGTAGGTGATATTTCAGAGAAAGAGGTGTCCAAGATTGTGAGATGAGACAGTGGCGATGCAGCTTCGAGAGGTAAGAGTTGCAATGGGCCACAAGGAGATAACCAGGCATCATAAGTTTATGAAAGTAAGACCACGAACGAACGAGCCGGCTTGATTGCAACACTCAAACTGTTTCCATGTCTCACTCACCATCTGGAATATGACCTAACATCACCAAGTTAAGGAGAGATGGGCTGTTTTTCTAGATCCCCTTCTCCCTTATGTTTAGCCTCACAATAATACGAACACAAAATTGGTCATCGAATATTGACGGAAAAATTGCTTGTGTGTTTACTAAGACACTCAACTAACTGTACACATCTTCTTTTGAACATCTAGCCCGTAAAGTACCGGTGACGTCCTTTTCATTTTATTCTGGAAACTAACAGATGTATTTATTCAGCTTAAGAAGGACTTCTACCCATTAAAAGGCTACAGTCTATCTCAATAAATCCTTTTAGATACCATAAGCTTCATAAAATCTTCTATATATGTTGGTAAACTCAAATAAATAAGACATCACCAGTACAGAAGGTGTTAAATCAGTCAATCAGTAATTAATTTACCATTCATGTTTTTTGTTAACCCTCTCAGCGTGGGCAATTTCCTGCTACAATAGTGCTCATTCAGGCACTCCTGATTGCTTAAGCAAGTGCCTAAAAGAAATTAAATGAAATGTTTGCAGCAAGAAAGTAGAAGAAAAGATATTTCAAATTACACCAGAATCAGCTCTCTAGCTAGCTGGGTTCACCTGCAACGTTAATACAAACATCGTCAATATTTGCTAATAATTAGCAATGTTCCACTGCATTTGCCTTTGGCAACACTGAATATATCTCGCGAGACCACCCCACAGAGCCTCAGTGCCGCGGCTGACTTGCTGAAAAGCGGACGGGGGCCTGCCGCGCTCCTGATCACTCACGCTTGTCTCCCCAGGCTTTAACACCTTACGAGCGGCCTATGCGGTTTATTTATATGTACCGCCCAGCGGGGTGTTTTTAGCCAAAATAGGGCTGTTTACGTGATCATTTTCATGCCTAAATAAGACCCAGAACGTAAAACAAGTACCTATCCTTGAAAGGGCATAAACAGAGCTTTCGAATGACACCATAACGATCCTTTTATGATGGCTAGTTTTCTTGCAATAACCGTGCAACGCGAGTGCAAAAAGCATGTAATTAGCCACTTTCCCGATACAATTCCTTATATAGCGAGTGAGAGAGGGAGGAGGGAGCTGGGATTCATGTCAGTATGTTCGCCGCGGTGGTCTGGAGCAGTCATACGCTCGCTACTCTCCTGCCACCACTTGTCTCTCTCTCTCAGCAACATTACATGCTGAAATTGCCACTCGACCTATGTCGAGCGCCGCCACATAGTCCAGCTTTATTTAACTCGACTTATGTGGTGAGCCGCTAATTAAGGGTTAAAGGGCTAATAATTCCAGGATTTTTCCATGACGCACCATTACAGTCCCCACGGTGAAAGGGTTAAGCCAATAATCATGAGCCTTTTATATACATATACCAAAGCAAATGAGAAAACTATATTAACCCATTCCGTACCGGTGACGTTTTTTTTATATTTCAGCTAGATTTAGACGATGTAATGAAGCTTACAAAGGATATATGGTAGCTAAAAGGATGAAATGAGATAGTCTATAACCTTTTAATGGGTAGACGTTCTTCCTAAGCTGAATAAAATCGTCGAATAGTTGCCAGAATATAATGAAAAGGATGTCACCGGTACCAAATGCGTTAACATATCTGCGTAATACCAACCTAATTTGTAAACAAAATTTCAATTATATGATCATCAGGGTAATAGTCTAATATGAACCAGGAGGCCTATATCCAATTCCAAATAGTAGGCCAATCTTTAACTCACAAACGACTAGAGTAATCCAGCTAATATTTCTACCATTTGAGAAGGGTTAGTCAGGGAATAGGTGTGGAAATTTCCCACCCATTTGCTCTAGCCCTTTTTTAGTTATAGAAGTTACGGTTCGCGATTTCTGGCCTACCTATTTGGAAGAGGGTATAGTACCTGGGCTTAACTTCTGTAATGTCTTTTCTGTGCATAACAAACATATCAAATCAATCTCTCTATAACTTCCCTCCCTAACCCCACTCCCTCACCCTATTTAACCTACTCCTCCTACCCCCTTGTGCCCTCAAATATCTTCTCTCTCTCTCTCTCTTTTAACAAATATGCACTCTTCTCAAGACAGCTGTATGTGCAGCTGCCAACGTTAGTGTTTGCCTCCCCCCTCAGATGAAATGACAGCATAATAAGGATACTTTGATCTTATCGAGCGATTCTCCTCTATATACTTGCACAACAATTAGCCAGGAGGAGAGCAACTTGTCTGGCACCAACTATGCAAGATGATTAATTAAGTAATGTAAGTCACATTTGTTGTTATTTACAGCAGGTGTGTTGTATCTATATGTAGGGCTCTGTCTCGAATCGGCTACCCCCAGCTATGGGGTATGTGCCTGAGTATAATACATACATACATAATGTATTGATCTTATGGTTAGTATAATAGTCCCATGTTGCATCATTCAAGTTCGTCTTGTAATTGTTCTGCATTATGTCAATGACAAACACGTAACTTGTCTAGGTTTTAAGAAATTTTATTTTACTATTATGTTGTATGTTTGTCCCCTGTGTATACTCAGCCGGCCTTGACCTTAATATCCATGGATGTAATTAAGCATAAGACGGTGTTCTTCACATGATTGTATGGGTTTTGTATTAGTCACACATATGAATGCAACCAAACGACGATGCTGTTGGTTCAGTGGAATAATGGCTTTTTGAGCAGTATGTATCGATTTACTAGTGGTTGTTCCCTCATAGGATGGGGGGCGCTTTTCAATAAACTTGCTCCTCAGGGCAAAATCCAAATCAATTCAACTCTGGTCTGGATGGTACCTCTTTCCCTAAGCCATTACGCATCCAACCCACCATGCTCAGTTATTCCCTTCAGCATGATCACCTCATTATCGTCCTATTCTCGATATAATTACACTATTTTCTTTTGCTTATAATCTACCTCTAGGGCTCAAGTGGATACATACTAACTTCATAAACCATCTGGATAACAGAGGACCTTCATAAACTGCGTAAAATCGTCACGTGTTATCCAGAATATAAATTAAGAAGACAATATCGTACTAAGGGGAGATGGCTCGTTTTTCTAGTCCCCCTTCTTCCTCAAGTTTAGCCCTATTAATGTTCAGATTAGAAGACGTTCGGCCCATTAGTTTGGCGATTTTAAGACCTTTCGCCCCCATTGTTTTGTCAATATTAAGACTTTTCGTGTTATTTACTATAAAGTTATCCAGGAACCCCTTTTCTCTACCCGAATTTGTCTGACTATGATTTTCATGACTTATTTATATAGGGTAAATTGTAAATATTGCGTAGTCTACTCAGAAATTGTAACGTAAGATATGTATGTACCCTAAATATATACTGTAAAGTTATATATGAGCAGACAGATGTAAAAGGAAATACAAAAGGTAATTATTATCGAAATGGGTAATGGGCATATTGGTAGTATTTACCTTTGATTATTAGATAAACCTTTTATCCTTTTAGTAGTTATGTTTATCATCATAAGGATAAACTATTATGGAAACTATAATTATCTGTTTCATACCTTTTTTAACCCACATATTTTACGTTTACGTTGAGGGACCCGCAGAGGGCCGCTCTCGGGCGGCATGATATGCAAGGGTTGTGCATTAGGATATTGTTTGCTGCTAACTCTGACTATAAGTCTGACTATAAGTTACCTATCAAGACAGGTAAAAAAGGATATTAGGAAAGAAAAAAGAAATTATGAAATTAAGGTTGCCAATGACTCAAAAAATAATCCTAAAGCTTTTTACCAACTATATAAATCCAAGGTTAGAGATGTAATTGGTCCCCTTAAAACTTCGATAGGAGAAATGACAGTAAATGATTTAGAAATGTGCAGTACATTAAATAGTCAATTTCTTTCCGTTTTCACTAATGAAAATTTGGCACAGTTTCCAGAAGTCCGTAAGGTATATAGCGATAGTATAGAAAATAGGTTAAGTACGGTTACTATAAGTAGAAATGATGTGCTTAAGGAAATTGACAGACTGAAACCTCATAAATCGCCTGGTCCTGATGAGGTATATGCCAGAGTATTAAAAGAATGTAGGGATGAGTTAAGTTACCCATTAAAAAATTTATTTAACAAGTCATTGGAGACAGGTATAGTTCCAGAAGCTTGGAAGCTTGCAAACGTAGTTCCGATCTTCAAAAAAGGTGACAAATCAATAGCATCCAATTACCGTCCCATTAGTCTTACATCAATCATAGGAAAGCTACTAGAGTCAATTATTGCTAGTAAAATTAGAAACCACTTAGATACATTTAATTTAACCCTTAATTAGCGGCTCACCACATAAGTCGAGTTAAATAAAGCTGGACTATGTGGCGGCGCTCGACATAACTCGAGTGGCAATTTCAGCACGTAATGTTGCTGAGAGAGAGAGACAAGTGGTGGCAGGAGAGTAGCGAGCGTATGACTGCTCCAGACCACCGCGGCGAACCTACTGACACGAATCTCACCTCCCTCCTACCTCTCTCACTTGCTATATAAGGAATTGTATGGGGAAAGTGCCTAATTACATGCTTTTTGCACTCGCGTTGCACGGTTATTGCAAGAAAACTAGCCATCATAAAAGGATCGTTATAGTGTCATTCGAAAGCTCTGTTTATGCCCTTTCAGGGATAGATACTTGTTTTACGTTCTGGGTCTTATTTAGGCATGAAAATGATCACGTAAACAGCCCTATTTTGGCTAAAAACACCCCGCTGGGCGGTACATATAAATAAACCGCATAGGCCGCTCTTAAGGTGTTAATAAATTCTTTTCAGCATGGATTCACTCAGGGACGTTCTTGCCTTACTAATTTGCTTAGTTTTTTCTCAGAGGTATATGAAGCAGTAGATAATGACAAGTCATATGATATAAGGGGAGGTGTGGTGGAGTGGTCTTGCCACTGGCCTGGTAATCCAAAGGTCCCGGGTTCAAATCCCGATGTATCAATGGGAAGATATTATTGGGATGGAATTTGTGCTGTACCTAGTATCAGTGCATTACCACAAAGCCCACCGAAACGTCAATAAAATACCCTCATTGTTCCCTGATTAAATAGCACTGTATGAATATTCCCATATTCAAAATATGCTATAGGGGTGCAATGCCTGGTGAGTTATATGCTCAACAGGTGGCGTTGTGTGTGTGTAAGTGTGAGAGTCCGAGTGTAGGGAGTGAGACAGTGAAGCGCGGGAACGAGGTGGCTTCAGAGATGGGGTCGTTTCGGGCCATGAGTGAGCACCGTGCCTCATGTGAAGGCAAGATGGCAGGTGCTCGTTGTACTCTACGTGCTTCACATGTCTCACTCCCTAGACTGGAACAAGACCTCACGGGCTTCACTGTTCATTGTAAAGCGGTGAATGTTAAGGCTCTCAGCCTATGCCCGAGAGGAAGTAAGTTGGAATATAGAAAAAAAAAAAAAAAAAAAAAAAAAAAAAAAATATATTTAGATTTCAGTAAAGCTTTCGACAGAGTCCCCCATGAGAGATTGATGAGAAAGGTTGAGGCGCATGGAATAGGTTGGGCGTTGTTGGGATGGATTAGGTCATGGCTAATTGGTAGGAAGCAGAGTCAGCATAAATGGTACGAAGTCAGAATGGGGAGCAGTCAAAAGTGGTGTCCCCCAGGGATCTGTATTAGGTCCTCTGTTGTTTGTTATATACATAAATGACCTTGATTTAGGTATAACTAGTAGGATAAGTAAATTTGCAGACGATACCAAAATGGGGAGAACAATTGATTCAGATAGAGATATAGAGTGCCTCCAAAGGGATCTAGATACCTTACACGAATGGTCAGTAAATTGGCAGATGAAGTTTAACATTGACAAATGCAAGGTATTAAAGATAGGGAAGATGCATACAAATGTTAAATATAAACTAGCTAATATGGAATTAGAAAACTCGAATTGTGAGAAAGATCTAGGTGTGTTTGTTAGCAATGATTTGAAGCCTAGACAACAGTGTATACGCGTTCGAAACAAGGCAAACAGGATTCTCGGGTTCATCTCTAGGAGTGTGAGTAACAGAACTGCTGATGTTATCTTAAAACTTTACTTGTCATTAGTGAGACCCCATATGGATTATGCTGTTCAATTTTGGTGTCCTTATTACAGAATGGACATAGATTCATTGGAGAGAGTACAACGTAGAATGACAAAAATGATCCATAATATTAGAAATCTTCCGTATAAAGAAAGGTTGAAGAAATTAGGCTTACATTCGTTAGAGAGATGCAGAGTTAGAGGGGATATGATAGAGGTGTTCAAGTGGGTTAGTGGGATTAACAAAGGGGACATGACAAATGTACTAAAGCTCAGTGATTGCGAAAGAACTCGTACCAATGGTTTCAAATTAGATAAATTTCGTTTCAGAAAAGATATAGGCAAATATTGGTTTGGTAACAGAGTTGTAGATCGGTGGAATGGACTACCAAGTGCTATAGTGGGATTAAAAACGATAGGGAGCTTTAAGATAAAATTGGATAAGCATATGGACGAGAAGGGTTGGGTGTGAAGGGGGATCAGCAGGGTTGGGCCAATCAGCGCTCTGCAGACCCCGTAATCCTGCGTTAATCTCTAACCGTTTTGGTAAGATGATCCTCAGGGTATTAGAGTGTTCAGCCTATAATTGGGCTTTGTAATTGAGGTTGTGTGGGACAGGGATCTGCCTTGCTTAGGCCAATCGGCTTTCTGCAGACTCCCATTTTCTTATGTTCTTATGTTATTATGTAAGTATTCCAAGTAATATAAATATAGGTAGCCTACCCTGAAGATATAAGGACAGGCGAGATTTGGCTGGTATTTGCAGGGATAGTCCGGTGAGGTGGCGAAGGAGTCATCTGTAGGCAATGACAGCGCGTGGCTGCTGTAGAACACACCTCCACAGCAATGGGAGCTTCTCTTAGCTTCAAGTCTGGGGGGAGAGGAAGTACAGAGGTTATTAGCTACAATTACAACATGCTTCGAGACATTCAGGGGTCCATTTATGATTATTTATTTACTACTATTGTTTTTTTTCGGTGACCGATAGAGAGAAATTGTTTTTTGGTCAGGTTATTTTTCTACCGAAAAATGTACACATTTGACTTCAGGGGGGTCTGGGGAGCATTTATGACAAATATTCATTGATTGATTTAGAGTGAAGAGGGTCTGGAAGTAAACTTAAATGAAAATGCTCTAAAATTTAAAAATAACAAATATAACCCTCAATAATAATAGTAATAATACCGCCCAATAACCCCCTCATTATGTGTACAGTATAGGGTAGTGTTCTGTTGAAAGCTCGGGGGAGGTGGTGTAGGGGTAATCTGTGGGCCGTGACAGCGGGTGGCTGCTGTAAAACAGTCCACCGAAGCAAAGAGACCTTCTCTTAACCCCCTTTCATACATTCACGTGCGAATCCTCATAGCGCCGTATAAGCATGCGGGAACTATGCGGGACAATAGTCTGCAAACATGCGGGAACATGCGACAACTAGGATATGCGTAGGTCAGGTGTAGTTGGCAAAATGCGTAAGAGGGTTTCACACATTCACGCATGCGACTCCGCATAGCGCAGAATCCGTATGCATCACTAATCTTGGAAAAATTGGCCCCGACTGCAATTTCTATACGCATGCCATAGTATAAAACCGCATACATCCGACCGAAAACCACCTGACTTACAACCATAATCCGCATATAACCGCATATAATCTGCATACCCCTGACTATATTCCGCATGGCAACAAATTTGAATTTAACGGTAATTTTCAGAAGCCGACTAACCCCGTATAATCAAGACCGTATCAGGCCGAGAACCAACTAAATCAGATTGAACCATATTGTATACGGATCACGTCCCGAATACCCCTCCGACCGTTGCCGAATATTGTTCCATTACCTTTGTGACCGTCACCGAATCATGTCCAATTGCTATATATAAGGTGCTGTGCTCTGGCCGGTTCATTAAACCGGGAACCACCGGTTATTCCCTTCCGGTCCAGGCTTGTACAGTTTCCGGTTTACCGCATCTACCGATAATGAACTGGGCAACTATTTTCCTTTCATTTAAATTAAATGTAGTGGATTCGTATCGAAATGTTTCATTATTGTACACCAGCAGCAGCACAGAAAATACTAAGGTATAATGAATATATAAGAATAAGTAAAACAAAAAAAGCAGAAATACTAAATAAACAAAATCGTAAATGAGGTCACCGTTTGTTATTTGTTTACATTTTTCATTTTCCTTGTCATCTGCTTTCGCTCTCTATTATATATATTTATATATAATGTATGTATTTCTATCTATATCTAGCTATATCTCTTATTAACCCATACTGTACCGACGACGCCTTTTTATATTTTATTCTAGCTATATTTAGACGATTTTGTACAGTTTAAGAAGGATCTGTGGTAGTAAAAATGGTTAAGTGAGATAGTTCAAAGACTGTTCATTGCTGGAGGCCTTTATTAAACTGAATACAGTCATCTAATAGTAGCCAAGTCAAAGTTGAAACGACAGCACCGGTACTTAATGGGTTATGAACATATACCGGTATATACTGTACATGTATTTGGTCTCTATGGAATCTGTTGATCATTTCGGATGTGATGGGCTTCAAAAATAGTTATTCCAATAACTAATATTGATATCAAATTACACAATTATATTAAAACATGTTAAAAAGAATGTTCACGTGTAATGAAGACTGTCCCAGACCGACATCTGAATAAATCTGTATGTAACAGACTAGATCCGTATGTATCAGACCAACATAAGCATACTTACACATACTTACAACCACAAACCGCATCCTATGCATGTGCTACATGCAGGGCTATGTGATGAGTTTGTTCAACATTTTGGCACGCCGCGCCGCATATCTACACATGTTTGCAGACTATTGTCCCATATAGTACCCGCATGCTTATACGGTGCTATGCGGATTCGCATACATCAATGTGTGAAAGGAGCTGTAGACATGCGGTGTGGCGAGTCAAAATTTGTGAACAAACTCAATGTTATGCCAGGTTTTGCTGGGGTTAACCGAACTATTTAGGTAGGTTCTTACTCGAATGGAGAAGTTGAAACCACATGAACACATGCACAAAGGTAATAGAGGAAAAATATAATACAGAGTACAAGCATAGAGTATCTTATTCAACGTAACTATAATATAGTGATTGGCTGGTCTATCAGTGTGAGGACTGAGCGATCTCTGCCATACCCATAGCTTACTCTGACTGTTCCTTTTACTTATATATTTTCTAGATCTCAAGTGACAGCGTCTCTTCCGTGGATTGACCTCCCAATCTACCAAGATTGGAAGCCAAATGTCACATTTTTTCTTTTCCCCTCAACTTTCTCTTCATAATTCCTGAGGAGCACAGGGTCTTGGGTGGGGCTTTGGTTTCCCGGGCGAATCTGCACCCTCCTCAGCTCCCCGCCATGGAGTGGCTTCGGTCACCCAGGCTTTATTGTGGTAGGCAGGGAGGGTTCTGTGTGGGCGCTCGGTTATGGCCTTGGCCTTGCTCGGGGCCTTGGGGCTGTTCGGCCAGGCAGCCTGGGGAACAACAACAACAACAATGTAACTGTAATAATTATACAGAGTTACATTCAGACATGGATAGGTATACCTGTATACACAATTTTCCTAGCACGATCGAGGATCCACAATAAGTTCCAGGGGGATAACACTATGCACTTTCGGTGATGACGCTAGGCACTTCCGGTGATGTTGCACTTCCTTGGCACTTCAGACGAGGTTCTTGGTCCGTGGTGGTGGTCCTGTCGTGTGGTGATGACAGCAGGATGAAAGATGTTGTAGAACTCTTGGGTTTGGGGTCTTAAATGAGTATGTTACGTTCTACCAGGGTTATGCGTAATATATCATCGGATTAACGTGCGGAGAATTTATACCAGTGTTAATATACTGTCTCTCTCAATTATCCTGACCTTTATAAGAGACATTAATCAAGAACCTTTACAGTACTTTGGGTTTGGGATCTTAAATGAATATGAGTCTTTTCTGCCAGTGCTATACGTATCGTATCATCGAACTACCATAAGAGGGTTGAGATGCCTGTGCTCTCCAACTTCACCTAACTGTCCTGACCTTTATAAGAGTCTTCCAGGGACTTTGGATGGGTTTGTATTTGGGCCTTTTACGAATATGTGCCTTGTCGCCAGTGCCTAGGACAGCGTATCGTAACGACTTGATGCAAAGTGCCGTTATGCCAGTGCTACGGTATCACACGAGCCCTGACTTAGAGCGAAGTCAACTGTCAGTGCATTAACTTCTAACAAGCCTTATTGGGGTTAGGTTTACTATGACTAGAGTGCACGTCAGTACAGCTTTCTCTAGCGACAGTAATTCCTGGTGATCGAGGTGAAGAATTAATATTGAGGTGCCACCATGGTGATTCAAAAATTATGCTTTGTAGAGCCAAGATCAAAAGATCTTCGATAAGTAACTTGATGCCAGTGCTTTAGTTACTTACCGAATATATAGCCCAAATCTTCCAGCTCTTAAAAACCTGCCAGTGAAATGTGTTTTAAGAGCTTTCCAACTGTACTGATCCCTGTTTGTCTGGCATAGTCTTAACACTTACGCTGCGGGCATATTTTCGCCTAGTTCGGCCATATTAGGGCTCATTTAGGCACTTCTGCTTGATTAGCGAAGTGTCTGAATGAATTGAAAATAATGTATTCAGCCGAAAACTAGACGAAAATAGCTTCAAAATTACGTCAGAACGAGGTTCGTACCTCGCGGAGTTCAGCCGCAGCGCTACCATAGACATTCGCTAAAATTACCAATTTTCGCTAATTTCTCACTACATTTACCTTTAGCAGCACTGTAAATCTCACGAGACTCTGACTCAGAGCCCTCAGTGCTTCAGTTACCTGGCTGAGAGAAGGACGTGTGGTCTGTCGCGCACCCGCTCCCTTGCACTCGATTTTACAGGCTTTAAGAAGCTTTAAAAGCCTGTAAATTGCTGTAAATTGCCATGGCATTCCGGAATGTCTCGCACAGCCAATGGGTTAATGAAGGTGACGTTGCTCCCGGTGCTCCTTCTTGGTGCAAGAAGGGCGGACATGCTAGGAGGAGAGCCTGGGGTGGCAGGGGTAACACCTCTGGCTTTCCCTGTCACGGTGCTGGTGTGGCTTTGAGCAAGAAGGGCGCGTAGTGGTGTAGGACTTATGCAAAGTCTTGCTTGCTTTGCCTTCCTTCCGGTCCTTCTTGTTTCTGTCGCTACCATGATTTCTATAAGAATTCGGCAGTAAACAATGTCTAATTTACCCAAAAACTTATAAAAGTTGACTTACTTTAGATGTTGATAGTGATGGATAGCTCAAGGATAGAGTTAGGAATAGATAGAAGCTATAGTGGCCACTAAGAGTTAAGAATGAAGAATGACTTAGCATGAACAAGGTGGTTGTAGTGGAAGCAGCTAGAAGGAGGTGTTGTTGATATGGTAATCAAAGCGAATCTAGCTTGTCTTGTGCGAGGGACCCGCAGGTTCCCGAAAATGACGCATGCGCACTTAATATCTTATTCACCAATGCGTCATTTAACTACCTACAAAATATACCTGATTAATTATAATGATAACCCGATATAATTATGGATAATAAGCCCATAGAAACTTAATACGAAAGAGTACATATCTTGTATAAAGATATATAGTTTAGTCTAATATTGGCACCTAATTCAAACTTCCAATATATTTACTTAACATTAATTGTCGAGTTACTTACGAGTCTCGACAATCTCTGATGGTGACTATGATGTTCTTTCCTGGTGTTGGGGGAAGTGCGAGTGTGATGGAGGCAACTCGGGCGTACTCTGGTGATGTGGCGCTTGTGACATCTTTCTTCGGTGGTGTGGTGGCAAGGGTGGTAATGTTGGCTCTTGGTGGTGTTCTTTTTCCATCCTCTTTCTTCTTTATTTCATTTTCCTCCCCGGAATAATAGCCACGACCTCGTGGCTGTATTAAGAAACACCAGGTTTCGTCCTGTCGAGAGAAAGTTTTGTGCTGGTCGAGGTATTCCCCCCATTTCCTTGAGTGAGCATCTGCGGGCATCGAGGTGTTGGCAAACACCGTCAGATAGGAGTCGCCGTTGGTGTAAGACAAGGTTGTCTCCAGCTCATCTAGAAATCGGAGGGTGTAGGAGGAGCCCTGATCTTCACCCCACCTGATCTTCTTGATGAAGGTTTTTTTTATGGTGCTGAAGGTGCTGGAGTCGGTCGCAGGAACCTTAACAGGGGACGGCATGGTGAGTAAATTTGGAGAGGCGGTTCGAGGAGGTGTTCGTTTGGTGGAGGGTGAGGAGGAAGTGATGGTGTGACCTTTGAGATGTCCTGTCTTATGCATGCTTGGGGTCGCAAAGGTACCTGGTGACCTCACTGAGGTGGGAAAAGGTTGAGTTGTGGTGGTCTGAGTTGGTAGAGTTGCGTTTCTTGAAGACGCTATTCTTAATGCTGGTGCCTTTAAAAATGCGTTCTGTGGTTGCAAAATATACACAAGTAAAGGGGAGGGAGACGAGCTAGGAGTAGGAGAACAAAAATGGAAGAGAAACGAGAAGGGGCCTGAGAGAGACGGCCTGATCTAGTGTGAATGGAAGAGGGGTGAAAGGAAGGAGAGTCAGAGAGAGGTGAAGGCGACGGGCGAGGGTGTGTTGCGGGAAAGAGGGAGGGGGTACTGGGGGGGGTCTAGGATTAGGAATGCGGGGTGGTGGAGAAGGGGAGAGGTGAGGTTTGAGGTGATAGGAATAGAAATAGATGATTTAGGACTGATGGGGGGAATGCTGGAGGGATAAGGTTGAAGGGGTGGGGCTAGGTGATGGGGATGCCAACACAAGACACAGTACAGTATCCTTCTTTGCTGATAACACGAAACTGAGTATGATAATAGAGACACAGGAAGACACTGGCCGGCTGTAGGAGGACATAAATAAGGTGTTCCAGTGGACCAGGGAAAATAACATGCAGTTTAATGAAGACAAATTCCAATTAATACGATACAGAGATGATAAGTTTGTTAAAAGAGAACACAAGTTACATAACAGAATTCAATCAGATAATAGAATGTAAAGAAAATGTGAAAGACCTTGGGGTGATAATGTCTGAAAATATGGGATTCAAATAACCAGGTCAAAGTTGCAGCTGCGAAACGGCTAACAGGTTAGACTCTACGTAGATTAAAAACTTGCGGTGAATTGCCTATGATAATGCTCTTCAAATCCCTGGTGCTACCGCGGCTAGAATACTGCAACATATTAACATCCCCATACAAAGCAGGTGAAATTAATGACTTAGAAAGTATGCAAAGGAACTTCAGCTCACAAATAAACTCGGTAAAACAGTTACACTATTGGGATTGTTTAAAATCACTAAAGCTGTATTCCTTGGAACGTAGAAGGGAACGGTACTTAATAATATGTACATAGAAAATTGCAGAGGGTTTTGTACCAAATCTGTATACCCCAATAGCAATGAAGTTCAGTGATAGGAGAGGCTGGGAATACGATATCTCCCAAGATAAAAAATTGGGGTGCTATGGGCTCTCTGCGGGTTATGCAGGGTGTCCCAGGAGGAAAGTGCATAACTTTAGGAAATGATACAAAAAAATATTCTAAGCCTAAAATATTCTATTAGAAATAATCTAAATCTCAACCAGTAAAGAGATATTGCGTGTTAAAAATGGCATTTTCTTAACTATTTCCCCATATGGCTGGCCTAGCCGTCCTAGTAGCCTACCCACCACAACTCCATCTAACTGCGAATATTTGACCATGTTATTGTAAGGATATTATAATTCTATAAGTTGCAAAATGATTATGGATATATTAGCTCACTTTGGACCAGTTGGAAACTATCTGACATGGAAGAGTCCATTACAGTGATGTGGGGGAGGACATTACATAAAACCTTCAATATCTTTTCAACAGTTGAGATGTAGACTTTTTGTTATAGAACATTTTAGGCTTAGAATACCTTGTTTTATCATTTCCCAAAGTTATGCCTTTTCCTCCAGGGACACCCTGTGTATATATATATATATATATATATATATATATATATATATATATATATATATACAGTATATATATATATATATATTGTTACAAGGGGAGGTTTCGGGGAAAGCAGATGCTCCAATAGCCTAGCCCACAGCACTGTCCAAAAAAGAAAGGCCGTAGCAAAAATACAACAATGCTGTAGTCATGCACCCAACACTGCCCACCGTACTACACTAACCCTGCAACAGGCACGCTCTTGATATCTGTCTCAACACTAAGACATGCAGGTTCTCTAGGAAAAGGGATTATCTTCCTCTTTGCTCTATTAAAGCAGTACAAAAGGAGACACAAAAATATCTACTGTCTCAGAGTCGGGGCCTATTCGACTCGGGTTGATAGTGCTAGTACTGTAGGATGTCAAGAGTAGGCTACTTCTCGGTTATTCCAAACTGCGCAAAAGTGCTAAAATAAAATACTGCTAGACTCCCGAACAATCCGTATCATACCCAGTCGCTCAGGAACCAAGAATAATATGAAGCAAAAACCATGGGAACAGTCCAATGCAGTAGCCTAACAAGCCTCTGTGCCAAGCCTGCACATGAGACACATGAGAGTAGTCAGTAGGTTGGTGCTGGCTGTTAAAAAGCTGTTAAAAAAACGCCAGTCACCAAACCACTGTAGATATCGACCTCGACAATACACAATGTAAACATACAATAATAATTGACAATGCAGTAAAATAAAGGAAAGAAATGGAAGAATAGTGTGAAGATAGTAATCATGAATGCCAGTAATGCCGTAATCCTAACAAGACAAAAATGCAGAAAGCTCATATATGTAAGCTAATAAAGTTACAACAATATAATTATGCTTAAATTAACTCCCGGCTTGCCTTGCTACTATGCAATAAGAATAAAATAATATATGATGCGGTAATAAGGGAAGCAAGAAGGCAAGCCTGCAACAGACTACTCAGCACGTGTGCTCGCTATAGGATCTGTCTCAAGAGCGAGCTCCTGAAGCAGCCACGAGGGCCTCCTAGGCCCGCTCCGGGAAGAAGAAGGGAAGCTCCAGGCATTGCTAGACTACATAATTAAACTAGGTACCTGTGCTCTCACTAATAACACAGGAGTAATCAAACAAACATAAGACATCATTGGGTAACTTATGATAAACTGAAATAATCTCAACAGGGTTAAACAAATTATATAAGTACACTCTTAGCAGAACGGCAAGGTTGCACAGTATGGTGCCACTAAAGACGGCAACAGCTCTCACGTGGGAACAAAGAAAGAAAGCAAGAAAGGCATCCAGCCTTTGTGCTATATACAATGTTAAACACACTTGCAACTGACGAAGCTTTAACCTCTCCGCGGCGCACAGGGGGTTTTCTACAGGGTAAGACTGTGTGCACCTATGATGATTTTGGGACCTATTGCCAATTTCGATAAAAAGTACATCATCGTGTAGGGAATGTTTGCGTGCATCGGCCCATATATATTTGACCCCCCAAAAAATGTCTGGGGGGGGTAGGGGAACGGTCCGTAGTTGAAAAATGTGGAGCGAATGGCACCGCGCGGCTAGATTGTCATCGAGCGGCGAGATTTCCCTGCCGAATATTTACGCGCGCAGGGGATAGAAGGAGAGGGAGGAGGGGGTGGGTTACCGCGTATTATCACGTATATCTCCTTTTTCGAGCCCTTTTAGGCTATTTAGAGTATGTATACATGTGTAGGGCACCCATATAACAATGAATATGCCTCATAGTGACCAAAAATTGCAATATATAAGGGAATTATAAGAGAATATTTAGGCGGGAATGAAGATGTGTTGGAGGTTTGGCGGAAATTTATGAGCTGAGAGTGTGGTTTACGCCATACATATCACGTATATCTTGTACGTAGAGCACTGTCACGCTATAATACAGACTTGTACGTATGTATACGTGCCATATATCAAAATATATACCGCATATAAACCAATTCATGCGATATTTACGCACATTATCAATGAGTTTCTATGCGTGAACCAAGGTGTGAGTGAGTTGTGGTGGGAATGAAAGGGGGAGAGGGTGTGTTACGCCATAAATATCACGTCAATCTTGTATTTAGAGCACTCTCATGCTATAATAAAGACGTGTACATATGTAGGCGTCCCATATAACAAGGAATATACCGCATATAGCCCAATTGATGCGATATTTACGCAAATTGTGAATGTGTTTCTAGCAGACGGAAGCCTGAAAGGGGGGGTTGGGGGTGGGTGGGTGGGTGGGAGGGAGGCATGCAGGGGTGCAGTGAGTGAGTGAGTCGTGGAGAGATGGAAGTCAGGCAGATCTCTAGATAGATAACCAGCTTAGTGATAATTGTGGAGGCGCCCCAGGCGTATTGATGTTTGGTATTTTGACCCTTATGTCTACCAGATGGCTGGTGTTCGTTGCCATCAACAGGTCTACAATAACATGAGTCAGGAATGGAGAGAGAGAGAGAGAGAGAGAGAGAGAGAAACTGAGACATGCGTATGTCGTACATATAAATGGACTTCAGAATTGCATTTTTATGCAAGCAGACATTGCATTTTAGACACATGTGAAGTACCACAGAAACATGTAGGCCATTGACTGTAAATAAAGTACTATATTTATAGACCACCAGCGACGGTGCTGAGTCAACACAGGCAGATTGCCTGTTGTGATAGAGGGCTAAATATAGACTGGTGTCTCCTTACACCTGCGAAAGGGTAGATTGCCACCAGAGAAACGTTTACTTATTTATTTCGAAGTAATATGCAATCTAAATGTATATTCGAGACCTACTGCAATTATTTGTATGACAGTCATGACTATGTATAATCCAATATACGCGCGTAGGCGAGACATAAGAAAGCTGGTTGAGCAATTTTCGACACCCACACAGTTATTATTCATTTTTATTTACAATATTATACAATACAAATGTATTTGTGAAGAGTATTTTATCCATTATTGTATTTATACAATTTTGTCCCCAGACAGAGCTGCTGTAGCTGGAGAATCAAGGAGCGGCAAGGGTCACCTCGTGACCGCCTGACCGTGTGAAAATGAGTGGAGTCACACTGAGAGGGGCAATTTTGCTGAGTGTTTGGGCAATTTTTGACAGAATAAAGTTATATAATTACTAATTCTTGACAGAGACAAACTATTATAAACCTTGGCATGATATAATTGATAATCCCATCAATTTACAAACGTAAATTGGTGGGATAATTCTTTTTTTTGTATATTGTCATTTCGATTGTATACACGAAGTTTTGAGTGATATTTGGTATGAGCTCCTGTGGCATGGTTGGTAAGGTCGCGGACTGGAAAACTCAAAGTGTCGTAGGGTAGTGGGATCGAATCCAGGAGGGGGTTATGGGGAAGGTTTTATATTGTCTAGAAACAATTTTATAAATTTTTTTTTTTACAAGATCATGCCATTGTATTCAAACAATATGAAATATTCATAGAATATATCATATTGTAAGAATACAATGACATGACCTTGTTTTCTTTTTTTTTTTTATTGTTTTATTTTATTATCATAGTAGGTTTGACATGATTTATTGAAACATATTTATTTTTGTACAATTCATTTGAGGTAAGAAAATAATTATATACACATTACTTAGGCTAATAACAAACATATATATTGATATACTAAAAAAATAAGGCATATTACATGTAAATCTTTGAAACTTATAAACTAAATAATGAAACATACAATTATATAATGTAAAAGCTATATCACAGGGACATCTTTGGAACTTATACATTATATAATATATATGTTACATTATGAGGTAGCGTGATCAATTAGGTCAGGTCAGGTAAGGTAGGGCGCGAGTCCAGGGCAGGGCAGGGCAGGAGGCGAGTCCAGGGCAGGGCACGGGGCGAGTCCAGGGCAGGGCAGGGCAGGGCAGGGGCCGACACTCAGTAGTTCTTGAAGGTGTGGTAGTCCCTGAAGCACTCACCCAGGCAGAGTGCAACTTTGCACTCGGCGCACATTGAGGTGACTCTTTTGGTCACATGGGGTTTCCTCACACTGGAGCTGCAGACGGTGCACTGCACCTGCCTGTGACGAGTGCCAATCAGCTCGGTGTTGGTTGTGTAGTGTCTTTCGACACCCAGCTGGATGCGGTCAGGAACGTGATCCCCACGCCATGCCGTACGTCTGTGAGTGGTGGTGGCATACTTCTCCAGGAGTTGGTAGGAGACGTTGTACACGAACTCCCGGAATTTCAGCTTCTGGTTTGGGGCCATATCCTTCTTCACCAACCACAAGTTGTAGGCGTTCAGCATCGTTATGTCAACTAGGTGGAGGAAGAGCTTGTGATACCACTTCACAGTCTTCCTCAGACACTCAACACCTGACAGCTGACAGTCAGACTTGTCCACCAGGCGCATGTTTTTGGTGTAGTCCACTACCATGTCGGGCTTGTAGATTGTCTTCCTGGTTCGGTAGTGGATTTTGCCAGAATCCACCTGGGCACCTGTGTGGACGGTGGAAAGCAGGTGGACGTCTCGCTTATCCTTCCACTTCAGGGCTATCAGTTTCCCACACTTCTCGAGCTGCTTGTATTTCTGCCCCTTTCGTCGCCTTCTTCGCACATGCCTCTCGCGGTGTTCCTGGGCCAGGTCGTCTTCTGAAGGTGTGTCACTGGAGGAGGCATCTGTGAGAGGAATGACATCACCTGTGAACTTTGGCATAAACTTTCTTGTCTTTCTGACAGTCCCACATGACCCCGTTTTGTTGTCATAAAGAAACTGGCAGAGAGCAGGAGAAGTATACCAGTTGTCAGTGTAGATGATGTGGCCTTTGCCCAGGTAAGGTGCCAACATTTTCCTGACGATGGCACCTGACATGCCCATGGGGTCATTGGCAGCGGCTTTCGGTACGTCAATGTCAGTTCCTGTATACACGATCATGTCAAGCACTATTCCAGTTTCACAGTCGCACAACACGAAGAGCTTGATTCCGAACCTATGCCTCTTCAAGGGGATATACTGCTTGAAAACAAGACGTCCTTTGAAGAGCACGAGCGACTCATCAATCACCAAATTGAGGAAGGGGTAAAAGTATTTCCTATACCTCTCCAACAACATGGTGAACACCTCCCGAACTTTCCATATCCTGTCAATCCTGTTAGGATTTTCGTTGTCTGCAAAGTGCATAAATCTTAGCAGCAACAAAAATCTGTCACGAGTCATGAACTTATTGAAAGTTGGGGTGGCGATGAGAGGGTCGTGCTTCCAGTAGTGTTGCAACACATGCTTCTTGATCAGAGGCATGAGGAACAACAAGGCAAAGAACGTCAGAAATTCTGCCACAGTCGTATCCACCCAGCCTCGTATTCTCGCTTTTGGAGAAAGGACGTCCAATCTGCCAAACACCCACCTGTAGTAGGCGTTTGTTTGGGCAACGATGTACGTCATTACCTCCATGTCGAAAAAAGCGAGGAAGAAGTCGCTTTCGTTCGCTTGATCATCACAGGGCCAGTCGTCAGTTGTTCCTGACGTCCCAGGATTGAACTGGGGCACGTCAGGTACAAAATTGACCCCGTCAGACCAATCGAACGAAGGCATGCCAGGGATCGGAATGTCGTCTGCGTCTTCTTCTGCGTCTGAAATATCGCTTCCATGGTCGCGATACAGCACTTCATCATCATTACCCTCCTCTTCACTCGACAGACGATGCCCTTCCTCGTTTTCGTCACCGACGTCGGACTCACTCCCACTGTCCACTCCCAAATCCCCCCACCCTTGGTCCCGTGCTAGGGCTTCGTCGTCGAAACCCGGGCTGCCAATGTCCTGCGAATCACCATCAAACAGCAGGGCGGCATACTTAGATGGTGTAAGAGTTTTCCGGGTCACTTTGGCACGTGCGGGAGTCTTATGGACAGGGACAGCAGAGGTGGTGGCAGGGGCGGCGGCAGGGGCGGCGGCGGCAGGGGCGGCGGCGGCAGGGGCAGCAGTGGTGCGTGGCCTTGATGGCAAGATGATGGTGGTGCCTGTCGCCCTTCTCTCTGTTCCTTGGGCAGGGGCGGCAGGGGCGGCAGGGGCAGCAGGGGCGGCAGGGGCAGCAGGGCCGGCAGGGACACCAGGGCCAGCAGTCGCTTTCCCAGTCGCTTTCCCTCTCCCTTTCCCCTTCCCCTTCCCCTTCCCTGTTCCTTGGGCAGGGGCGGCAGGGGCGGCAGGGGCGGCAGGGGCAGCAGGGGCGGCAGGGGCGGCAGGGGCAGCAGGGCCGGCAGGGACACCAGGGCCAGCAGTCGCTTTCCCAGTCGCTTTCCCTCTCCCTTTCCCCTTCCCCTTCCCTGTTCCTTGGGCAGGGGCGGCAGGGCCAGCAGGGGCGGCAGGGGCGGCAGGGGCAGCAGGGGCGGCAGGGGCAGCCGGGCCAGGGGCGGCTGGTGGTGTTGGTGGTGGTAGGGGCACTGTGGCTGGCGTACGGGTTCTTTTCCCTACGCCCGTGCCTTTCATTTTTCCTGCCCCCGCAGGTAATGCAGCCCTAGGGCGGCCTCCTGCGTCGCTGGTACCGGTGGCAGGGGTGGCAGGGGTGGCAGTGGTGGCAGTGGTGGTGGTAGTGGTTGTTGCAGTGGCCTGGGTCGTGGTGGCAGTGTCCCGAAAGACCAATGGCCTCTGTGCCATTGCCCTGCTTGCACGTGTTTTACGTGCTTTTGGTGCTGGTGATTCGTCCTCTGAGCTGTAGGGCGTGTCGTACTGGTAGCTAGGGTCTTTGGCAGCCACCCTCTGCCTTCCACGGCGGCTAACACCACCAGAAGGAGGGCTGGTTGTGTCATCAGGGAGCGAGCGTGAGGGACGTGTAGGCTCCATGACTAGTGCGTGGTTACTGGCGCGGTGGTGCTTGCACGAGTGCGGGGCGAGCGTTTGGCGGGGTGGTATCGAGAGTTGACATGTAGTACTATACCCACACCAATTTTCAGCCGCCTGGCTATAAACGCGCGGTTTTGGTACGTGTTCAAAGTCTCTGCTCTTAAGAGTCTACCCGCAGTGCGCCGGGGGAACTCTTAAGAGTCTCCCCGCAGCTCCCGGGTTAAGTGCAGTTGGAAGTGACACCCTCACACCCAGGGGGAGTCTGTTGGTGCATCTTGAAACAACAGACTGCCTATACTTCAATAACAACTACAAGACATGCACAACTACAGCTTTTTTTCTAGGAGTATTTATATAGTTTTTTATATTTTGTATTTTAATATTTTCTTCTACACAGAAACACAGCAACTCCTACTTTACGACCCTACGCTGGGCTAAATGTGGCAACCAACAAGCACCAGACGTAAACATGCTAATCAAACCAAAGTAGGAGGCTACCAAAACTGACTGGCAGGCAAGGGTTCTCCTTACAACATACCCTCCTGTGACAACAAATCAGCCATAATATTATCAGTGCCTTTAACCCTTGTCTAGCGGGTGTGGACTTAAGTCGGGCTAGAGAAGAAAGGACTATGTGGCTGGGCCCGACTTTAGTCTGTGTGCAATTTTTGAGCAATAATGGCTCTGAGAGAGAGACGAGCGGTGGGAGGAGCATAGGTCGGCTCATGACCGCTCGGCACGGGTCCCACGCGCCTACTGACGTCTACTCCACACACCTCCACCCTCCCTCTCTCGCTACACAGGGAATTACGTAAGGATATTACCGTATTTTAGGGTTTTTGCACTCGTCTTGCACAATCGTTGCAAGAGAACGCGTGGTTGTAGGAGGATGGTTCTGGTGTCATTGGAAAGCTCAATTAACGCCCTTTCAGGGATACATAATTGTATTACGCTCTGGCTCTTGTTTATGCATGAAAAAGAGCACGGAAACAAGGTCGTTTAGCGTAAAAAAAAAACGTTTGGCGGGTAGTAGAAGTTACTGACGGGCCCGCTCGTAAGGCGTTAACATGCCACACATCCAAACTGTGTTCCGGCAGCAAAACATCACCTGACACTGATAAACTACCCAGTCCACCACAAAACTGGCAATTTTCTTCGCTCTCTCAGGCAACGAGACCTGCCAATAACCTTTCACTAACTCCACTTTAGTGATAAACGTGGCAGCCCCGATGCGGTCTATGGAGTCGTCAACTCTGGATAATGGATAGACGTCTGTCTGGGATAATGCATTGACCCTCCTGAAATCAGCACAAAAGCGGATCTTGCCATTCAGTTTAGGTTGTAAAGTCACAAGCGAAGACCACTCACTATAGGCTATCCCTTCTCCACCAGACCCTTCTCCAACATGTAGTCCAGCTCTGCTTTTAAGGCAGGCTGCCGAGCAGGATTTATATGGTAGGGGGCCAACTTGAGCAGTTTACTGTCTCCAACCTCTATATCGTGTACCGCCCAGGACGTCAGGCCTGGAGAATTACCAAATACGCGGGAGTACTGCCACCGCCTAGTAAACAACTCCTCTTGGCGCTTAGGACCAAGATGCTGCAACTTGTCTCGAAGAGCAACATACCCATTGTCCTCCCACATCCCAGCCGGGACCGCAGCCTCTAAACCGTCTCCCTCCTTCTCCTCCTCCGTCCCTAATACAGCCAGGTCATGAGAGGGACAATCTGTAGCCTACCACCTGTGCAGTCACTCCCACAGTTTATAAGTACTAAGGCATCCCCTCTGATACCAGATATGCGCACCCCCGCATTCCTTGCGGCTACACCTGCCTGCACAGCATCACCTCCATCAGCGCCACGGCCAGATGTAGTCGGTCTATGGTAGGGCTTTAGCATTTTAATAGGGCAGAATTCGGAGGCTATGTGACGGTCGGGCGTATCTATTACATAGTCAACCTCACCAATCTGCTTAATGACCTGGTACTGACCACAAAACTTAGCAGCTACGGGTCGACCCTGAACTGGCAACCGTCCCAGAACCTCGTCGCCCACCTTAAACGCCCTAGATTTAGCCGGCTTGTCATAATGGTCTTTCATCTTCGCGTTCATGCTGCTAACCAGAATAGCCTCCGGGTATCTAGTGGTAGTATCCATCAAAGTAAGCAAGTATTTATATCCCGAACTGGTGGGTGGTAAGGAACCGACCATGTCAACTATGACACGAGAAAATGGCGGTTCAACTGCAGGTATTGGGATCAAAGGTGCCACGGGTAGCCTTTGGTTGCAACTACCTGACAAATATGACATGACATAAAAAAAGTAGCCACCGATACATGCATATTAGGCCACCAAAAATGAAAACGTAGCCTATCAGTAGTCTTACATACCCCTAAATGCCCTGCCAGAGGTGCCTCATGAGTTAGCCTAATCAGCTCCTCCCTAAACTGGGCAGGCACCACCAACTGCTCCTCCCCCAAGCCTGAGTCCGTATCCAGCGTCCACTACCGATACAACAATGTCCCTTTTACAATAAACATCTCTGGACCGTTCTTCCCACCAGTCGTGCCAACCTTCTTAATTAAAGGAGGTTCAGAAGTCACTGAGAGGGCACTGGCTGTAGTCTTGGCATGGTAGATCCACAACGACACGAGGATCCTACTCGGGGCCAAACAACTTCTGGTACAGCTGCTCCCTCTTCCGGATTCGCTTCTTCTGCTTTTGGTCCGCTCGGCAGACACGCACTCTGGACTCGGGGGCAGAACACCTTCCTCTGGATCTGGAACTCTTAATGGACTTGCCCGGGGTAGTGGGTAAGTTTGTTGTGTCGACTCGAATACTATCTACCTCTTGTTGTGTTTTAGGGGAACAAGGGGTAGACAATATTTGTTGTCTTTGGTGTTTCTGCTTAGGTTGGAATTGTTCCTCAGAGATTCTCGAAAGGTCTACATGAGCAACAATTCGAACTCTGTCTTTCTCGGAATCTTCACTTGCACGATCCCCTTTAGTTATCATTGCAAGTACTTCCCAGAGTTCTGGAGGTTCTTTGGATTGTATTCTACTTCAGTCTGTTCGAGCCCTTTAGGTGTTCTCGACAGCAGGTCTCCATTAGGATACAACCCAGATTGTGTAGGATGACAAACCTCTGATCCTATCTTTGGATTGTATTCTACTACAATCTGTTCGAGGCCTTAAGGTGTTTTCGACAACAGGTCTCCATTAGGATACAACCCAGATTGTGTAGGATGACAAGCCTCAGATCCTTTTATCCTTTCTACCTTAGGATGACCTTTACAGGATTCAAATATTGTCTTCAAGCCAGCAGGCTGATTGCTTGTCTTCTGTCTGGCCAGCTCAGATAATATTATAGTGTCTCCTTCGGCTGTTTGGTCAAACTGGATGTGGCTCGGGGCAACAAGGGCGTGTGGTTGAAGGTGTTGCCTTTTGCAGGAGTAGAATAGGCAACAAGGGCGGCAGCTAAATTTTTGGGCAGCTCTTGTAGTCGCGGTGTTGTAGAACTGCGTGGGGCGTCTATGGCTAGTGTTGGGGTGTAGATATATTGTGGTTAGCATCTTTCTTGTCATGTCCACTTTTGATAGGCTTATTACGGGACAAAGTTGAAGGTGTTTTAGGTGGTTTGGAGGTGCCGGATGTAGTTTCCCAGATTCCTGCTGTCTTGGCCTTGCGTGATTTGCATGGGCTTGGTGAAGGGAGGTGTGCATGGTTTGCAAGACGTGCAGTTGTTGTTGAAGTGCTTGGCGCTGATGAACGCATTTGTTTGGAGCTTTGGCTCTCTTCTTCTAGCCTTTGGGTTGGTTCCTGGACTGGTTGGTATGTTAGAAGCTGGGGGCATGTAATGTTGACGATGTGTGCGAGTTTGCAGGTTCTGGGGGTCGCAGGAGATGTGTAATCGGTGTTGGACTGGTCACATGTGTTGGAATTTGCATAGGTTTATAATAGCTACCCCTCGGTTGGTTTTCTGTGAACCCTGCGCGCCGCCTGGTGGTCAGGGGTGGAGGTTCCGCCAGTTTGGATGCGTGCGCACCCTGTTGTTGTGGCTGTGGTGGTTCGTCCTTTCGCTCCCAGTTAATTCCTTTCACCACTAGGTCGCTGTTTGTTGGCAATGTGGTTATTGCAATCCTTCCTTATGCTCGCAATTCTCTCTGGTTATAGGGATATGGTGGCTGTTGTGATGGTAGGTTGGAGATGTTGCTTCGGTTTATTTTCATTACCCCGCTGCTTAGTATCATTACCTCACGTCCACTCACCAATTCTCTGCAGTCTCTCTCTCTTCCCTGCAATGTTGCGTCTCTCTCACTATTCTACTGCTATTACAATAATCAGTGTTCCTCAGAGCTCTCTCAATATATACCCCCCCCCCTACCTTCGTAGAGCACGTACCACACATCTTGCAACACAATCCCACCCCTACTCTGTGCAACTCTCCAACCCAAGAGTGAAACGCTATTCTCAATCTTTCTTCTATTCAACAGCTGAGCTCAGGAACTCTCTCCCAGAATCAGTATTTCCCTCTTCCTTTGACTTAAATAACTTCAAACTCTGTGTGTCCAGGCATTTTGGCTCGAACTTCCCTTGATTTTGGCCCTATCACTCTTTCAACTCTCGGGGAAGCACTCGCTACAGGCAGTTCTGCCTTTTGGCTCCCTTATTCACATAGAAAAGAAAAAAATATTAAGGTCATATTTCAGTCTCATTTTGCTATGTTTATCTAAAGAAATATAAGATTGATTTGGGCTTAGGTTATTGTTATGTTTCATGTTTTGTTTTTTTTGTTTTTTTTCCTAAGATTAATGTCAATTGGTAATTGGACATGATTATTGTTTTTTGGTCATTAATTGGTAAACGAAAGCTAGTTATCGTGTTATATTATATATTTGTTCTTATTAACTTAATAAGTCAAAAGTTCAGTTAAATATATTGGGCGATCGTTTCTTGATTCGTTGTTTGGTAATAGCCTGTGATGTGGTTTGGTTTCATGTTATGGAGATTAAAATTAATCAAAAGTTAAAATAGATTTTAGAGTTCAATTGTGATTGTACCTAGTTTGTTTTTCGAAAAACTTCACTGGTTTTACATATTTTGTCTATGAAATTAAACTATGTATCTATTAAGTTAATAGTCTAAGTTTGTGTTAGTATTTAGTAAGTCTACTAATATAGATTCGATAATCATTTACCCTATTGTTTTTACAAATTGTGCTGTTTCTATTAGTATGTACTTCTATTTAATAGTGACGATATTGCCTATTAATATAATAGTCTCCCTTCAACACCCACGGCAGCAGTTTTGAATCTCAGGCGCGGAAGAGTTAGGGAGTACTCTCATAAGTGCACGCTTAATTCTCTTATGGAATCGTCCTTTTGGAGGCAGTTGCATATAAATTTTGTTTTTTGTTAGCAAATGCTCTAGTTCAAGGGTGGCTGCACGTGGTGCGGAGCCTTCTAGAGTCCGTATTTGCTTCTGGGCCTCTCTCGCGTCCCTCTCCTTTAGGGGCCTCCAATGTAGGCTACAGGTAATTTAGGATTATAAATTCTATGTATTTGTGATTATGCCTATGTGTGCCCCTGTATTGTGCTTCATGTGGGCTCTACATGTTTTTATGGGGCCCTTGGGAGACGTCCCTATATTATATAATGTGGGGTTTGGGAAGGGGGGATTTTTACATATAAGTCCCCCCCTCTACAATTTTTGGTTGTTTTTTCTCCGGCGGCCTTCTGTAAAGGGCCTCCGTTTCCTCGTCTCGCAGACTAGTAAGGGAGCAACCAAATGTCCCGGCGTGGTGCGCTGAACCACAATCCTTCCGGCGGAAAATGCAAATTCCTACGGGAGCAGCCTCGGCCCGCCGAGGGGACTCGCCCTGACCGATTTGTCACGCGGCAAGACTTCCTTCGCCCGGCGTTCCAGTCTATTGTGCAGGTGTTGTGCTACGTCATGCAAGCACGTTACCTATCTTTCTATTTCATTAGTAACAGATAGTTAAACACTTAAGGTCACAAGGGCCAGTGACACTTTGTCACAGGTAAGCAGTCCAATCCGCTTAAACGGAGAAACCCCAGTTTTTCCATGGTCGAGTCCAGCGGAAGGTTAGAGTAGCTGTGGCTATAGCTAATTTTCCGGCGGACTTGAGGTAGGATGTCTTAACACCTCGCAGGTTATCCTTATGAGCATTGATTCCTGGAAATTTTCTATTTCCAGAAATACCCAGAGCTTCAGTTACAACAAGCCCGGCGGCTGGTGGGTGGCTGATTCCAGCGGGGGGGGGGGGGGGGACCCTTTTTCCATCATGCCTCGGTTTGAGCTGTGTTCTACTCCTACTTGCTCATTATTACCAGTATTTTAGTGGGGAGATTGTAGGCACCAATCGATCAGGGCTAGACCCAGGTGAAGTTATAGGCATGTGATAAAGAGTCGCTGGAACTCCTGTTTCATTTGCTTGGCCTCTCTTACTGATTTTCTTTGTGCCTCATTTACACTGAGAGCAATCCAGCTAGCTCTCACAAACACCTCCTCCTCCTATCCACTTCACTACACTATACATGCACACCACACTTCATTACTCCACACCAAAATAAAAAAAAAATATAAAATTATGAATTCTAGCCCAGCCTCGGAGTCCCCAGGGGGGGGGACCATAAATGCCCCCACACCCGACCGACTATCCCCTGACGACCCCACACAATTACCTGGACCTCGGCCTGTTACTCTTTATATTAATTTCTGCAACATTCGTGGAATTTCCTCTAACTTTCACTCTGTTGAGCACCATCTCTCCTCCTGCAAACCTGATCTTCTCTTCCTCACCGAAACTCAGGTGTCTGTAGCAACATCCAGCAGCCCCTTCTCTGTATCCTCCTACTTTCTCTATCCTAGTTTCAAAGCCAAAGGCGGATGCTGTGCATATGTGCACAACAAACTCACTTGCTCTCATGTTCCCGATTTCGACTCCTCTGAATTCTCAGCTTGATGGCTCAAACTTTCCTGTCATTCTCTTACTAAATATTTCTGTGCTGTCTATCTTTCCCCTAACTCTACCAACTTTCCCAAATTCTTTGACTATCTAAACTCTACAGTGGAACACATTCTATCCATTTCTCCTTTCTCAGAAATCTCCATCTTAGGAGATTTCAACGTTCATCACCGCCAATGGCTCTCCTCTCACACTACTGATCCACCTGGTGAACAAGCCTACGTCTTTTCTATCATAAATGACCTAGAGCAGTTAGTTCAGCAACCCACCCGTGTCCCGGATCGCATCGGAGATCGGCCCAACATTCTTGACCTGTTTCTAACTTCTAACCCTTCTTCTTATACTGTCGATCTTTTCTCTCCTTTGGGCTCCTCCGACCATAAACTTATCTCTGTTACCTGTCCTATCTCTCCAGTACGGCCACCCGATCCTCCTAGCCGGCGGCGCTTGTGGCACTTTGGCGCTGCCAACTGGGAGGCTCTTCGGCAGTATTTCTTTGATTTCCCATGGAATGATTTCTGCTTCCGTGGCCGAGGACCCTCGGAGAGTGCTGAGCGCATTACTGAGGTAATCCTATCGGGCATGGAAGCATATATTCCATTCTCTTTCTCTCCGACTAATGCTAAAAAATCTTGGTTTACTCACACCTGTTCTACTGCTGTCCGCAATAAGGAGGAAGCATTCAAAAGGTACCGACGCCTTAAAACTCAAGACTCTCATTCTTCATAAATTATGTTTCTGCCCGGAATCAAGCCAAATCTGTTCTTCGACTTGCCAAACACTCTTTCATCAATAATAAATGCACTGAACTATCCAACTCTAGCTCTTCCCAAGCTTTCTGGCATCTAGCCAAAAACCTCTCCAACAATTTCTCTTCCTCGTCTTTCCCTCCCCTTTCCCACTCTGATGGCATAACCATCACTTCTTCCTCTGACAAAGCTAAACTCTTCGCTCAAACTTTTGCTAGAAACTCCACCTTGGATGATTCCGGTGCTATTCCTCCCTCTCCGCCCTCCTCTCTCTTACTTATGCCTAATATCCTAATCTCTTCTAAAGATGTACTTTCTACCCTCTCTGGGCTTAACACTAATAAGGCGTATGGTCCGGACGGTGTTCCTCCTGTTGTTCTCAAAAACTGTGCTTCCGTGCTGACTCCCTGCCTAGGCAAACTCTTTCGTCTCTGTTTATCCTCTAACGTCTTCCCTTCATGCTGGAAGTTTGCTCACATTCAACCTGTCCCAAAGAAGGGTGACCGCTCTCAACCCTCCAACTATCGTCCAATTGCTCTCATTTCTTGTCTTTCTAAGGTTTTTGAAACTATTCTTGCTTCCAAATTTCTTAAGCATTTCTCTTCTCATAATCTGCTCTCAGATCGCCAGTATGGCTTCCTTAAGGGTCGCTCTACTGGTGATCTTCTTTCATATCTTACTAACTCTTGGTCATCCTCCTTTCGGGACTTCGGTGAGACTTTTTCTATTGCACTAGACATATCGAAAGCCTTCGATAGAGTCTGGCATAAATCTTTAATTTCTAAACTACCCTCCTTCGGTTTCTATCCCTCCATCTGTGCCTTTGTCTCTAATTTACTTTCCGGCCGTTCCATAGCCGCGGTTGTGGACGGCCATTGTTCACTTTCTCACCCTATAAACTCCGGTGTTCCTCAGGGTTCTGTCCTATCTCCTATTCTCTTTCTAATTGTTATAAATGATCTCCTTAACTGTACCTTAATTCCCATCCATTCATACGCAGACGACTCAACCTTACACTACTCCATTACTTTTTCAGAACGCCCCAGCCAGCAATCCCTCAACGACAAACGTAATGAAGCCATACAACTCTTAAATCCTGATCTAAATACTATTTCCAATTGGGGCAGAGAAAACCTTGTTAACTTTAATGCTTCCAAAACCCAATTTCTCCATCTATCTACCCGTCAGGATCTCCCAGCGGACTATCCCTTATTCTTCAACAATACAAAAATCAACCCTTCATCTTCTCTCAATATTCTTGGTGTCTCTTTTTCTTCTGCTCTCATTTGGAAGGACCATATTACCAGTCTTGCTAAGGCAGCCTCCCAGAAGCTGGGTGTGCTCAACCGCCTTAGGGGGTTCTTTTCCCCTGCACAGCTTCTTTCTCTGTACAGGGGCATAGTGCGCCCTTGTATTGAGTATTGTTCACATGTGTGGGGAGGTTCCTCTCACACCACTCTCCTAGACAAGGTTGAAAGGAAGGCCTTTCATATCATTAACTCCCGTCCACTCACCAACTCTCTGCAATCTCTCTCTCTCCGCCGCAATGTTGCATCTCTCTCGCTATTCTATCGCTTCTATAATAATCAGTGTTGCTCAGAGCTATCCCAGTGCATACCACCTCCTTTACATAGGGCACGTGGTACCCGTCTTGCAACTCAATCCCACCCCTACTCTGTGCAACTCTCCAACCCAAGAGTGAAACGTTACTCTCAAACTTTCTTCTACTCAACAGCTGAGCTCTGGAACTCTCTCCCAGAATCAGTTTTTCCCGCTTCCTATGACTTAAATTGCTTCAAACTCTGTGTGTCCTGGCATTTTGGCTCGAACGTCCCTTGATTTTGGCCCTGTCACTCTTTCAACTATGGGGGAGGCACTCGCTATAGGCAGTTATGCCTTTTTCCTCCCTCAATCACATAGAAAAAAAAAAAAAATGTTCCCAAACTCTCCATTAAATGTGTTAAATGCCTCCATCGCTCTAGAGGCTTGTGGGTGTCTAAGCGTTGTTCTGTCTGTTCTGAGTTGAACGCGTCACTTCTTACTAAGAAAGATCTGTCGTGCTTGGCGGCGTTAAAAGAGATAGAGAACATTTTCAACGTTTATGCTAAAGATACTGCCCATAAGGCCCTTCATTGCGATGATGACACCCTGTGGGAACATTTAGTCATAAAATCGCCTTTGGTTAAGTCAGCTCCTATTAAATCTACTAAACCTGAAGCTAAATCTAAAACCCTTTCAAAAGAGGTAGTGAGTAGCTCTAGTAGCAATGAGAGTGATATTGCCGAGGCTACCCCCCCCGACCCGACCAAGCCGAGGCGGTCGCCTTCCCCACGGCATCGGTCAAGGTCACGGTCTAGATCTCCCAGAAAGCAGTCCCGGCACTCATCGGCAGAGTCATCCAGATCAGCCCAACGCCGTCGGGAGGACCCGGTGACACCGGCCAGTACAGGACACAGTAGTAGCCGGAAAGTTACCGCAAGGCCACCTCCGCCCTCTACCAAACTCCAAGAGTTTGTAACACTCAACGTTGGAGTATCACTAACTCCAATTGTTTCAACTCCAGCATCTATCACCGCCCCAATGTCATCTGCCATCAATCCAACACCTGCAGTAACCACTGCAGCAGATGCTTCTGATGAACCTGAGCCGACATCAAACCAGGACAGCCGCCCTGTTCAGCTTAGTCTCTCCCCCACTCCTCGTGCAAGAAGCCTGCTAGCACGAACAGTACCAACCCCTCGCCCCCATTCTAACCACTCCTCTCCCCAGCCTGTACGCAGTCTCGCCACCACAGGTTTCCGGATTTACACCAGTGAGGAACGGTGCACGGCCAATGCAGAAAAGGTCTCATCTACCAGTCACAATGTCAAACAGATTTGAGATCTTGGTAGAGATGGAAGACGAACCAGAAGAGACCAGACTCGTTGAGGATTCCATCCTACGAGGACAGGTCGAAGAGTTCTGCGACAGAGTTCCAAATCGACGAACAAATATTTTGCATCCCAGGAGCTGGACTGGACGACATTGTGGAAGCCTTCGAAGATACCACAAAGGATGCAAACGAAATACCCTTTTTGTCATCCATGCTGGTTCAAATGACGTCATGCGCACCAGATCCGAAGAGTTGATGGAGAAATATTGCAAGATGATCCAGCACTACAAAAACAAGTCAAGGAATATCATCATCTCAGGCATTCTCCCCAAGATCGACGCACCTGACAAATTCTACGACAAGGCCTTCAGCACAAATAGCCGACTAAAATATTTGTGTCTGAAGGAAGAAGTTGAATTCATCATCCTCTGGGATAATTTCTATAACCAGCCTACTCTGTTCCGCAAGGATGGCACTCATCTGAACCCTGTGGGTTCAGCACGCATGGGTCGTCTCCTACACGAAGCAGTCCGCAGCCATGGATCAAAAAACGCCATCCGAGAAGAAGCAGCAGTGACATAAATCATCTAACGCCAAGCAAAAAACAGAGGCAACCGAGGACCACAAGTGATAAGGACCGAAGACAGCGAGGACCGAGGACAGCCATGAACATATATGTAGATCCGACAAGAACCCAAAATATTATTAAAGCGCATTCCGTGAGTTCTAAAATAACAAATTTAAAGGTTTTCTATGCAAACGCTCGTAGCATACGCAATAAATTTTCAGATTTAGAGGAGCTAGTGTTTACAGAAAATTATGATGTGATTGGCATAACAGAATCTTGGCTCAATACAGAAGATAGAGACTTTTTAGCAGAATATTCACTTCCTGGTTATGTAATGTTTGAGAAAAGCCGAATAAATAGAAATGGAGGTGGCGTTTTACTTTATATCAAAGAAAGTCTTAACCCTACCCTCTTGTCAAAACCTCAAATTGTGAACGTCGACACATCTTTTGTGCTAATAAAGAATAATAAAGGTACAAAAATAATACTTGCGATAATATACAGACCTCCAGCTCAATAAGTGCAAACTGACCAAGAAATTTACGAACAAATTGCAGGTGTAAGTAACTCACAAGATACCGTAATGTTTGACGACTTTAATTTACCTGTGACCAAGTGGGGCGATACTCTTACTTCACACTCCGGACATGACTTGCATACGAACTTGCAAGAGAGTTCGCTTTATCAATTTGTTCGAACGCCGACCCGTGGTAATAACGTTCTTGACATTGTACTTGCAACAAAAGAAGAATTAATAGAGAATTTGAATGTTGATGATGAATTCAGTAACAGCGACCATCGTACGATAACTTTCACTTTAAAGTTTACTAGTAACGAACCAAATAGTAGCATCGAAAAAGTCCCTAATTTCAAGAAAGCAAACTTTCATAAACTTAGAGCTATGTTTAAAGAAACTGACTGGAGCTTTTTAATTAACAATAACGACATTAATACATCTTGGAAGTTATTCGAAACCACTTACCTAAAAGCAGTGCAAGACTGCATACCATCGAAAATACGGGGTCCAGGCCATAATAATAAGCCCAAATGGTGGAATAAAGATATTTCAAACTGTCTGCTTGCTAAAAAATTTGCTAATGATAGATTAAAATCCTCACAAAACGACGAAGAACGGGTGAAATTTGTAGAGGTACGACGCAAAGCCAAAAAGTTAATTAAGCAAAGTAAAAAGATCCTAGAGTTACATATTGCGAATCAAAGTAAAACAAACCCGAAAGAATTCTATAGTTATATCAGAAAGAAAAAAGTAGTTACTTCAACTGTTGGACCGTTCGTCGATGAAAATGGAGAATACGCCAAAGACGAAGTACAAATGAGTAATGCCCTGAATACCTTCTTTGCATCAGTTTTTACAACAGAAGACCTCCGTGATATCCCTACACCATCGCCGATTCAGATTGATAATTAAGATGTTCTAAGCAATATCACCATTGCAGAGAGAGAAGTATTGAACTGTTTAGATAAACTCAAGGTAAATAAAACGCCTGGACCTGATACAATCTTGCCTAGAGTTCTAAAGGAAGCTAAGGATGAGCTCTCCAAACCACTGACATTACTATTCAATAAATCCTTGCAGTCTGGAACTATGCCTGATCAGTGGAAACTAGCCACCGTAACACCGATATTAAAAAAAGGCAGCAAATCCCTACCCAGTAACTATCGTCCAATTAGCTTAACCTCAGTTGTATGTAAAATGCTAGAAACGGTCATAAGAGACAGACTCGTAAACCACTTAGAGGAAAATAACATACTTAAAGATACTCAACACGGCTTTCGTCAAAAACGTTCCTGTTTAACAAACCTCTTAGACTTCTTCCACAATATCCTCAACCTCTACGATGAGAGTAAAGCTGTAGATATTATATACCTTGATTTTCAAAAGGCCTTTGACAAAGTTCCCCAAAAACGTTTACTGCTAAAACTAAAAGCGCATGGAATACAAGACGGTGTGTTGAAATGGATAGAAAATTGGCTCAGCCACAGAAAGCAAAGAGTAGTCATAAACGGTAAGGCATCTAAATGGACCAATGTAAGTAGCGGGGTACCCCAGGGATCGGTACTAGGACCAATTCTCTTTCTAATTTACATCAACGACATAGATGAGGGTGTCACCTGTACAATCTCAAAATTTGCTGACGATACAAAAATTGCAATTAGCGTACTCTCAAAAGAACAAGTTGACGATATGCAACACAATCTAGATAAATTGTCATGGGCCCATATTTGGCAAATGAGTTTCAATGCGGATAAATGTAAAGTACTACATATCGGATACCTAAATGAGAAAGCAAACTATTCGATGAATGGCACTCAGCTTAAGAATGTAAACAGAGAAACCGATCTGGGAGTAACAATATCGAGTAACCTAAAACCGAGTCAACAATGTTCAGAAGTTGTTAAGAAGGCAAACAAAATAATTGGCTTTATAGGCAGGTCATTTGACCATAAATCCAAAGAAGTTATCCTAACCCTTTACAATTCCTTAGTCCGCCCTCTTCTGGAATACTGCGTTCAATCCTGGTGCCCTTATTACCAAAAAGATATAAACAAGCTAGAACGAGTTCAGCGTAGAGTTACCAAAATGATACCTAGCCTAAAGAACAAACCATACGAAGAATGTCTCAGAGAATTAAATCTATTTCCAGAGCAGCGCAGATTAAGAGGTGACTTCATTCAAGTGTCCAAAATCATCAAAGGCATCGACAATATGAACTGTAGTAAGTACTTCACTATCGACCAATCTAATTACACGCGGGGAAACGGTTGCAAAATTATTGGTAAATCTTTTAACTCACACGAATCTAAGAATTTCTTCTTCAATCGAGTTGTCAACTTGTTGAATGGGCTTCCCCGAGACGTTATAGACTGCAGCATCGTTGATTCATTTAAACTCCGCCTAGACAAATATCTCGCATCAAACCCGCGACTGACTGCGTTTGTAAATGAATAACTTTATTTTATCCTCCCCTCAGTTACTAACCCATCTGTCTCCTACTAACTTCCTAATCCTGCCACGGACATTAGTTCCCTTTCCAATGTTCCCTTACCCACTCTAAACCACTGTTTGGACACTTGATCCTCAGTGTTTTGGAGGACAAGCAGCCTAGAAGGGTCACTAGACCTGTTGTTGCTTGATTTCCTTTGTACTCCTTTGTAGCCCTACCTCCAGCACGCCAACCGTCCAATCCTGCGACTCAGAGGTGGGGGCGGAGGACATCGAACCTAGTCCCCGTCATGAACAGTCATTAAGTGTACCACAGGACTTAATTTTTGCTATTCCAAAGTTGACTCAGGTACAACGCAAAGCCCCTACGGCTGGGCCGAGTAGGGTATTAGCGGATCAATATACAGTAGAGGTTTACCTTCAGGTTCTAATTCTTTTGACAGCTCTCAGGTGATTCAGGACTCACAGCCACCCGCGGCGAGCGAACGGGGGTGCTGGCGTCAATCTGAACCATGTCAACGTAATGTTATAGTTAGTCAGGGAACAGATAGGGAGAGTAATAACAGTGAAGTTTTACCCACATCAGTCCCTGATTTGGTTTGGCCGCCAGAGGATCAAGCGCCGGACGCACAACAGGACATACCGTAAGTGCTTGAGTTTTATGAAGAGCCGGAGGAGGCGAACGTACCCTCGGCTCAACAAGGTATAATGTTTGAGGAGTCAGAAGCTAGTTTCCAATCTTCCAGGGGTTCCCATAGTAAGTGTGTGACCACAGAGGAGATAAGTGACATAATGCATAGGGTCATGCGGCAGTACTATGTCTCTCCCTCTCCTGATCCTCCCTCTAGTCAACCGGTAGCTCCCCCGAGTAGCTCCACGATAAGACCATTAGAGCCTTCATGTTTTACCACCCCTAAGTCCTCTTTACCTGCTTTGGTTTTACCCCCAACAACGTCCATAGTGGGTGGCACTACAGTGGCAGCCTCTATGACTACCACTAATGTACAAGTAATTTCTGACATCACTCCTCCCCCCCTTAGATAAGGCACCACAGAGGAAAGGCCCTATGCCTCTCCTCTACAGGCCGGATTGCTCTTGGATTCAGGTACAACCTTTGAGACCACTCCTAGCACAACCCACTATATCAGGGGATCTACCGGTGGACTATTGAAATCAACAAGACTAGAAAACTCAGAGCCAAGGATGAGGTAGGGAGATTACTGGACGTTTCTATTAAGACCATACCTAGTACATATAATGCTGATTTCATTGTGTTCTCGGCTGCCCCGGCAGTACCGCCGGCCTCATCTGCACGACTCTTTGCAGACTGGTCCAAAGCGGATGGTGTTAATGACATTAAAGCTTTGAATGCACTCACACCGGAACTGGCTACAGTTCCGGTACTTGATCAGTCACATACACCAGTCCTGCAGATGGGGCAGGTAGGTTTGGGTCCTTGGGTAGACTGGGAATCAGAGGTGCAGGTATTTGCTTCTACCATTACATCTAAAACCTCCCATCAGGTCCCTCAGGAATTGCATATTTTTATTTTTTTATTTGTTTTCTATATTCCAACTACTCCCTCTCGGGCATAGGATGATAGCCTTTACACTCAACCACTGAACACGGTGAGGCCCGTGAGGTCTTGCTCCAGTCTAGGGAGTGAGACATGCGAAGCTTCACGGCTCGAAGCAAATCCATCTCTGAAGCCGCCTTGCCTCTGCGTTTCACAGTCTCAACCCCACAGACTCGGACCCTCACTCTCAGAACGCCACCTATTGAGCAATTAACTCACTAGGCATTGCCCCCCTGTAGCATATTTTTGAATATGGGAATATTCATACAATGCTATTTAATCAGGGAACAATGAGGGTATTTGTTTGGCATTTCGGTGTGCTGTGGTAATGCACTGATACTAGGTACATCACAAATTCCATCCCAATAATAATATCTTTCCATTGACATATTGGGATTCGAACCTGGGTCCATTGGATTACCAGTCCAGTGGGAAGACCACTCTGGTTCTCGTTACCTGTTAAGAAGGCAGACGGGGTGTCGCCAGCCTTGTTCGCTTTCTTGGCGGCGCCCAAACTGGCTCTTCACCAATTAGATGAACCTTTTTGTACCCCTCCCCCAGCCCATTTGGATAGGGACTTTAAGTTAAGAAGCAAAGCCTTCAGATTGTTTTCACAATACCTTGTCACTCACCAGGTTACTGTATCTCTAGCTAGATCTATTTCGGCCATTGCAGACTAAAATGTTAGAAAGGCCACAGAACTGTCACGTAGGATTTTATTACAAAATTCAATACAACCCCTGGGTGACATTAGAGTAGCTATCTTGGAGGCGGTGAGGGCCCGACAGGACCTAAGAGTGTTTTTAGTAAAGAAGTTACCGGAAGATATTGGTCGCCGGGTAACTCTTTCTCCAGTTTTAACTGCCTCCCTCCTTAGTTCAGTTACGTGGAGTGTAGTTTTCAGTATGGTAGACGGGTGGAAGCAGAATACCTCCCAGACTAAGAGAGAACCGTTTAAGAAACCTTTCAATAAGCCCAAAAGCGGCGGTAAGTCACAACCCCCTCATGCTAAACAGTCCTTTCGGGACCCCAGGCCTCCTCCACAGCAGGGAGGTAATCAGCCCAAACCCAAACAAGGTAAATACTCAGGTTATAGAGGTAAGTCACACCCCAAACCATATCAGGGACAGACGTCATCCAAGACTAGCCAGCCGTCTGATACCAACCCGCCGCCCCCTCTAAAAAACTAGCCAACTAAACTCTCTGTCTCCCGGGGCAGTGCTTAGACGTGTCGGATTCGAGAGTTGCTCCACCAAACGGACCCAGTTTGCAGACTGGGTCGTTCCAACTATGCCACAGAGCCTGGTCCAAGCGAACCTGGGCTAGAACTGTAGTAAGCAAAGGCATCACCTGGCGGTGGAAACGGCGACCTCGACTGCGTCAGGCGCTCGAACACAACCATGTTTCACCGGAGGTGGAGGCCCTGGTCCAAGAAATTATTTCAAAGAAGGTCATTGTCCCGGTAGAACCAACTTGCCTAGTATTCACCTCCAGACTTTTCTTACTACCAAAGAGGGACAGTGTGCAGATGCGACCAGTAGTGGATCTCTTGCGTCTGAACGCTTACATCATAAATCCATCCTTCAGGATGCTTACAGTAAATCAAGTCAGGCTTACACCTCCGCCGCTGGGTTGGATGTGCTCCTTAGACCTCAAAGACGCCTATTGGCATGTCCCTATCAACAAACGGTTCCAAAAGTTCCTCGCCTTGAGGGTCAGGCAAGAGACCTATGTCTTTCAGAGACTGCCCTTCGGTTTGAACCTGGCACCGAGAATTTTCACAAAATTATTCCGGCAAGCCCTTCTGCCATTGCTGGCCCAGGGCATAATGGTATTGTGGTATCTAGACGACTGGCTAGTGGTGGCGGAGTCAAGAGAGTTATGTCACAATCATGTCAACCAAGTAATCAATCATGTACAAACCCTTGGGTTCAAGGTGAACTTGGCAAAGTCTCTCCTTGTTCCCACATGGGAAATTCAGTGGATAGGTCTGGTCTGGGATACCGCCAACCTGACTCTTACTCAGAGTGTGGGCAATCGCAACCGAGGAAACTGTTTCGTTTTCTCCACAGTCTGAATACGACAAGGAAGACGTGGGAGTCCCTGGTCGGCTCACTCAACTGGATCCAATTAACTGTGCAGTTGGGCCGGTTGAAAGTAAAGAGATTAATTATGGAAGGCAACAAATTTTTTCCACTACTGCCGGCGGGAAAACTATGGCCGATTCCTCAATTCATTCACAACTTACTGTCGGTCTGGGCAAAGACCGAAACACTGCACTCTGTGACAACATGGGTTTCTCCTCCTCCTTCGGTATAGGTAGACACAGACGCTGCTGGAACACTAGGCTAGGCCATCAAGGGCAGGGCACTTGGGCCCAGGACGAGTCATGGCACATCAACAAGCTAGAGCTTCTAGTTCCTCTATTTTTTCTCCAAGCCCACGGCTCGTCATTGCAAGGGAAGTCAATAGCGTTTCGGATGGACAACTTAATTGCGGTCCATTGCATTCAGAAACAAGGTTCAGTGAGGTCTCGAGAGTTGCTAGTAGTGTCAGAACAGATTTTTGCTCTAGCCGAATCGCTGCGCATTCATCTGCATGCTTCATACCTCCCAGGTATGTCGAACGTCTGGGCGGATGCTCTGTCCCGGCGGCAGAACACTTTAGTAGAATGGGCTCTCAAACAAACCGTCTTCGACAAGATGATTGCCAAGCCTTACCGTCCACAAGTGGATCTGTTAGCATCCGAGGAGACTCCCAAGGTACCTCTCTTCCTGACCCGCCGAGGGGTAACTCCGGCGGGGGGACCAGATGCGTTACTGGAGGACTGGAACAGGTGTAATTCAATCTATCTATTTCCTCTACCAGATACTGCTCTAATGTGCAGGGTAATTCACAAACTAAGAGGTTACCGGGGCATAGTCTCGATGATCGTGCCATTATGGCCGGCTCAGGTGTGGTACCACCAGTTGAGAAGAATGGTGCAGGGACCCGGTGTCGATCCCGGTCTCCGCATTACACTTAGAGACGATTGGCAACCTTCAGACCTCGCTCAATTTTGCCTTCTGGATATTTACAATGCCAAATAGCTAGCTCAGTATGGGGAAAGTGTCACTAGTAAACTTGTGAATCAATATACTATAATCTACCAGGAGGCAATATCAATCGCATTGGAAAGCTTTTACGACCTGGATTGTAGAGTCAGGGCAAACCGATGCCTCAGGAGCCCTGGTTTTCAAATACTTAGATTATTTATTTGAGCAGAAGCATTTTTCTATTGTTACGTTAAAGAATCACTTATCTGCAATCTAGAACTCCCTTCTTTGATCTCACTGGTCTCTCGATACTGCAGACGGAGGAAAAAGGATTTATGAGGGCGTGTTTCAAGCTCCGCCCACCACCACATCAGCTCATGCCCACCTGGTCGCTTGATAAGGCCTTATCTTTGCTTCAATCGCGCAAATATAATAATGCGCTGGATTTTGATTCATTACTTAAAAAGGCTGTGTTCCTGATGGCTTTAGCTACAGGAAATAGGGTCTCTGAGCTGGCGGCGATGAGCAACGAACCTAATTGCCTTAGGTTTGGGAGACTGCACGACAAGCTCCAAATTGCGCTGTCTCCCACATTTATTGCTAAGAATGAGGACTCTGATCATGTTTTCTCAGAATTTTCTGTTCCGGCGTTAAAACGCGGACACACTCATCATATGTTATGTCCAGTGGTGTCTAGTTAAGTTTATGAGGGCAGCTCACCCTCGACAACCAGGTTTTCTGTGGGTGAACCAGGCAGGTAATCGTGTCCATAGGAGAAAATTGGCTTCTCTGTTAGTAGATGTTATTAAAGAAAGTAATCCCGGCGTAGTGGGCAAGGCCCACGACATCAGGAAGTGGGCCGTCTCTCTTAGATTTTTACAAAATTTCTCTATAGACGGCATTGCCAACACTCAATTGTAGGCATCCAACCATACTTTCTTAACACGATACCTGTCGGTCGCTCTGGACAAGCCAAAACGTACCTGTGTAGCTTTACGACAGAAGGTCTCGTAGGCTCTGTGCTATTATTATTAAGGTTAAGGCGAGGAAAGGGGGGGGGGGGGTGCTGAATAGTCCAAAACCCTACGAAGACCCCGTCCGCCGGAGATTGTGATGAATCACGAGCTGTGATCGAACCGGTATAACGGTTCAGGTTTTAAATTTTAAGAAATCTATCATAGTTGCAACTATATAGGATTACCAGAATGTACAAACATGTATACACTGTGCAAATATTTATTTTTATTTATTTGTTTTGGGGGGGGGGGGGGGTTAGAACAATATTCCAAAGAGTTTATAGTTCTAGGTAGGGACACAAAGATGTTCCCATTTTATCATGTATAGATCTGAAGGTAAAAGATCCGGCCATGAGCAAGCAGACTTTCTTTGAAGTCACGCACTGCTTGCAATCTTTCATATTTTATATTATTTATTGTTTATATACAATAACAAATTTAAAACATGTTATACGGCTTATTTTTGTCCTGAGGTTAGAGTATTGTCACGAATGTCCCCTATATTTAATAGTAGCCCCTCCATCATTGCATTGACGATATTGCCCGAGTACCAAGACTGGAGAGGGACATTCGTGACAATACCCTAACCTCAGGACAAAAATAAGCCGTATAATTTTTTTTTTTTTTTTTATTGTATATAAACAATAATAATATAAAATATGAAAGATTGCAAGCAGTGCGTGACTTTAAAGAAAGTCTGCTTGCTCATGACCGGATCTTTTACCTTCAGATCTATACATGATAAAATGGGAACATCTTTGTGTCCCTAACTAGAACTATAAACTCTTTGGAATATTGTTCTAAAAAAAAATATATATATATATATATATATGTTTTCTGGCATGGAAACTTAGAGCAGTTTTAGACTCTTTTTGGGGTGCTGAATCCAAATCTGATCTCAGATTTGCTCTATTACATCACATTTTTGTGCTATAGGTATACCCCATTTTCATGGATTTTACCAAAAATTTACTTTTCGTCACTCATTGCGGATGGTCAGTGATTGCTTTATTGGTAGAATATGGTGTTTTATTTTTAGGATAGTGTGTTTATAATAGTGAGGGTTCAATCCCAATAGGACACTGTAAAAATGAAAGAAGAGTTTGCCAACATCAAGATTGTTCTGGAGAGGTTGCAATATCATGTTCATGGATGGGTAATTTGTGTGGATTTGAAAATTATGAACTTTCTGCTTGGCCAGCAAGGAGGTTACACAAAATACCCCTGTTTCCTGTTCTACTGGGACAGTAGGGCACAGTAGACCACTGGGTGAAAAAGAAATGGCCACCAAGAAACAGTTTGACGCCTGGTGACAAGAACATCATTAATGACCCTCTGGTTGATAGGAAAAACATTGTCTTTCCCCCACTGCACATAAAACTTGGTTTGATGAAGCAATTCGTCAAAGCTCTTGATCACAGTGGAGACTGCTTCAGCTATATATGTTCAACCTTTCCAAGTCTCAGTGACAAGAAGAAAAAGGCAGGAATATTTGATGCGGCAGAGGCTCCCTTCTCGCAGCTGTCCGGTTCAGGTGTTCCTCAGAGCTATCCCAGTACATACCACCTCCTTTACGTAGGGCACGTGGTACCCGTCTTGCAACTCAATCCCACCCCTACTCTGTGCAACTCTCCAACCAAAGAGTGAAACGTTACTCTCAAACTTTCTTCTACTCAACAGCTGAGCTCTGGAACTCTCTCCCAGAATCAGTTTTTCCCGCTTCATATGACTTAAATTGCTTCAAACTCTGTGTGTCCAGGCATTTTGGCTCGAACGTCCCTTGATTTTGGCCCTGTCACTCTTTCAACTATGGGGGAGGCACTCGCTATAGGCAGTTATGCCTTTTGCCTCCCTCAATCACATAGAAAAAAAAAAAAAAAAAAAAAAAAAAAAATATATATATATATATATATATATATATATATATATATATATATATATATATATGTATATTTTTCTAATCTCTCAGTGGGGTTCGACCCGCCGACCGTCAGGACGATAGCCGACGCTTTAATCAACTACACCACAGCAGTCTTTTAACCCTTAAAGAGCAGCGCCCGGCTATTGCCGGGCGCCAATTTGCAGCAAGTTAGGAGAATTATTATGGCTTTTAAAGGGTTAAAATCGAGTGCAAATGGCCGGGAGTGCAGCGGGCCACACGTCCGACTCCCAGGGCCTACCGCCGCCCACTGACTCACCCTCCCTGTGTTCTCGAGAGGCCGGCAGTGTAGCCAGTAGTGAGCGTAGCTGGAAAAAATATACCGCTATACGCTAAACTTCCATGTTACTGGTACCACTGTATGAGAACCACGAGTGCTACGTAGCTCGTTCTGGTCTCATTTTGAAGCTTTTAGTGCCTAGTTTTTTGCTGAATACATTTCTTTTCAGGCAGATACTTGATTGATCATTCAGGAGGGCCTGAATATGCCCAAATAAGCCCAAAACCCCCAGCTAGACAAGGGTTAAAGCGTCGGCTATCGTCCTGACGGTCGGCGGTTCGAACCCCACTGAGAGATTAGAAACATTTAGTGGCTCACGTGTATTTGTGATATATACTCAATATATATATATATATATATATATATATATATATATATATATATATATATATATATATATATACAGTATATATATATATATATATATATATATATATATATATATATATATATATATATATATATATATATATATATATACACAGTATACACACACAGAATACAGTATGTTACTAACCTAATAACCGGTAGAACGTGTTGGTCACCATTCCACACCATCTCCACCTCAGCCTCATCACCGAAGGTCACAAACACCTGCTCTCTGGTCAGGTAGCAGTATCTTGGGACAAGGAGAACAACATTTAATGACCTTTTCAATTATAGAGTTTCGGTATTAAGACACCGAAAAGGCACTAATTGTCATTTGGTTGTGTAAACTTATCCGCATGAATTTGCATTCCTTAAGGAGCTGGGAAACTAAGATTAGAACAGAAACATGGGCTTCGGTGTACAAGATTTATTTAACATAAGTGTAGAAATGGTAGTTACAATATACATATATAAATAATATGAGTGCATAAATAGTGAAAGCAAGGTTACTTGGGTTTATGAAGGCAAGCGCTCTAAAATATATATATATATATATATATATATATATATATATATATCAAAATAGAAGTGAGCCTTGGCAAGAGGTTTAAGTACAATATTCAAGTTACAAATGATGAGTAGAACTTAAGAGAAGTAAGCCTACGTGTAATATTTAAGTGTATATCAGGGCCGAATATGAGCATATCAAATTATGCTTAACCCCTTCATTACCGTGCCGTCATTTTAGCTTTATTATTGCTATTTTTAGATGCTATTATTCACTTTAATAGGGCCTCCAGCAATAAACTGGCTTCAGACCATCTCGCTTAACCCTTTTTACTGCCACAGATCCTTCCTAAACTGCTCAAAATCCTCCAAATATAGCTAAAATAAAATGAAAAAGGCGTCGCCGGTACAGATGGGGTTAACCTCATGAAATGCAAAACCACAAAATGAGTGGTTTGGATGTTTTTCCTAAATTGTACTACCATGTTAATCGAGTTCCCAAGCCAGGATAAGCCTTCTGAAATTCGGAGGCAAAAAAGAAATAACTCGATCTGCTTGAAATTTTCGTTATGAATAGCGATCGATGTGAAGAAAATAGGCAAGCTACTGGAAACACTGTCTGACAATACATCACAGAGCGAGAACATCAGTAGGCTACTCAAGCGAGTGGCCAGTCTTTATTCACAATCAGAAGGGGAATACGTCTGCTGCGCAGAGGTTGCCAGATTAGCAATAAGAAATAGAGTTCTCTCACTCTTATAATTACCTCTCCAAAATTAGTTTTCTGCCCACAGCTAACTCAATGACAACTGCAGAGGATGAATTAACTAAACTAAAGGTTTCTAAATACCCCTGATGGTAACAAAGGCTTTAAAGTATCCCTAATCGGCTCAAAATCGCGTCACATGTCGGAGAGGGTTAAAGACAGACGTTTCATGCATCTCCGCACCCTCCTGTAACTGGTACATTTAAATAAAATATATTTTGATCAAATATATTATGAGAGTGTTTCAAGGTATTCACGTGATACATTTTCGTAATTATAGTTAGCGTATTGTAATAATAACGTATTGTGTAAAGAATTATAATTATGATACTGTTGGCAGAGTGCTACTCGTATTTGAAGAATGCATATCTATTAATGTTCATATAAAAAACTATTAGGCCTAGGAAATTCGTTGCTGTTTTATTTTCTTTCTCATACAATGAGCTATAGGTAGCTTATAACTGTACCCCAATCTATAATCATCATAACAAAACAATTGTCGTGAATCCTGGCAGTTTTAATTTCCCGGTTCACGACGGCTAGTTGGTTGCCTCTTGTTTATACAACATAATTTGATTTATCCTTGTGGGTAAATATTTATGTGGTTACACCAACTATAGTTTGTTTATTTTTTCTTAATATTTTTTTCCTAGGAGGACACTAGAAACCCTTGATATTTTCATTATTGTAAAAGGTCAACTTCAGGGATTAAACCTATTCAAGCTACAATGTCCATTGTGATCTGCTTGGTTTTGGAGGTTTTGTAGGCTGGCATATAGAAAGAGATAAAAGAGGACTTCTGGAATGACACCGTCAGTGTCATTTCGGGCCTCTCGGAGAATGAAATAACAATCCTGGGAGGGGACCTGAATGGTCATGTGGGAGCATCTGCAGATGGATACGAGGGAGTACATGGAGGAAATGGTTACGGAAGGAGGAATCTGGAAGGCGAATATATACTGGAGTCCTGCGTTGAACTCAACATATGGTTGTGTGTAACACTAAGTTCAAGAAAAGACAGAGCCATCTGGTCACATATAACTCTGGGGTCTCCAGTGGCCAGATAGATTACTTCTTGGTTAAAAGGAAAGACTGGAAACTGGTTCGGGATGTAAAGGTCATCCCGAGCGAAGAATGTATCCCCCAGCATAAGCTACTTGTGTGCGACATGAGCTTATAGAGAGATCCTAATCGTACGAAGGTATACATGCCCAAAAGGAAAGTGTGGCCGCTGAAGAACAAGGAAGTTAGGTACAGGTTTCATAGTGAACTGGAGGAAATTAATAGAAATAAGGAAGCTAGGCCTAGTGATGTAAATAGTTAATGGAATTTTCTTAAGCATAGCCTTCTCGCTGCCACTGACGAAGTCTGTGGGAAAACAAAGGGTCACCCAAGGAATAAGATCTCCTGGTGGTGGAACAATGAGGTAGAACATGCTGTGAAAGAGAAAAGGAGGTGCTACAGAGCATGGAAGAAGGGAGGCACCAAGGAGGAATACCAGGCAACTAAACGAACTGCCAAAAGTGTTATTTACAATGCTAAAAAAGGCATTAAGGACCTGGTCCTCGAACAAGTGTGTAAGACTGACAATCCGAATGGGATCTTCAACCTTGTTAGGCGAGTTAAAAATGACAGTAGGGACATTATATGTGAACAGTGTTAGAAACGATAATGGGAAGATTGCGTATGCAGAAAATTAAATCAGAGAAGCATGGAAGGCACACTATGCACGATTGCTAAATGTAAAGAAAATGAAATCAGAGAAGCATGGAAGGCACACTATGAAAGATTGCTAAATGTAGAGTTTGAATGGGATAAGGAACAGTTTAGTCTCGAAAAACCGATATCTGTACCCCCTCCTTTGATAGCACCAGCTGTAGTGAGCGACGGAATCAATAAAATGAAGAATGGTAAAGCTCCAGGGTGCTCTGACATTGTCACTGAGATGATAAAAGCCTCAGGGGAGACTGGTGTAAACTTAGTCACTGAGTTGATAAACACCATTATTAAAGATGAGAAAATCCCCGAGGATTGGCACAAAAGTGTAATAGTAAATATATACAAAGGAAAAGGTGATGTGCTAGATAGAGGTAATTATAGGGGCCTGAAAATGCTTGATCAAATCATGAAGGTTTGTGAGAGAGTCTTTGAGGGTTTGATCAGGCAAAGCATCTCCATTGATGATATGCAGTTTGGTTTTATGCCAGGACGTGGTACAACCGATGCTATCTTCATAGTCAGGTAGATACAGGAAAGATACTTACTAAAAGGCAGGGACCTTTACTTTGTGTTTGTATACCTTTGACAGGGTGCCTAGAGATGTTCTGCAGTGGGCTATGAGGAAACTTGGTGTGGAAGAGAGGCTGGTGCGTGTGATAATGAAAATTTATGAAGATTCGCGAACTGCGGTGAGGGTGAAAGGTGTACTGAGTGATGAGTTCACAGTCCGTGTTGGAGTTCATCAGGGTTCAGTGTTAAGCCCCCTCCTCTTTATTATGGTCCTGGAGGCACTGTCTAGAGTTTTAAGAGGCGGACTCCCGTTGGAACTGTTTTATGCAGATGATTTAGTCCTAATAGCTGACAATATGCAAGATGCTGAGACCAAATTCAGAAGATGGAGAGAGGGCATGGCGAGCAAAGGTTTAAAAGTCAATATTAACAAAACCAAGGTTATGCATTGTAGATTGACACGAGGCAATGTGGAAAAGAGCGGTGCATACCCATGTGCAGTGTGTGGAAAGGGTGTGCGCGCTAACTCGATTCGATGTAGCATCTGTCGATGTTGGGTGCATCATGGGAGTAAGCGCTGTAGTAGATTAAAGGGACACCTGCCGAAGGATAAGTCAGAAATAGAGAAATTTGAGTGCATAGTGTGCAAAGGCGAGCTTGTGTTAAATGATTATCCTGTGGCTGTGAATTTTGGAAATGAGTCATTAGAGCTGGTGGACAAATTTTGTTACCTAGGAGATACCACCTCTGCCGGTGGTGGGGCCGATGCTGCCACTGACGCTAGAATTATATGTGACTGGGGGAAGTTCAGAGAACTGCTGCCAATTCTGACCATGAAAAGAATATGCCTCATATGTTAGAAGTGCAATGACGTATGCCTCAGAAACATGGGCCGTTAAAGTAGAGGATGTCAACAGAATGGAACGTAATGAGATGAGAATGGTGAGATGGATGTGTGGGGCCAAGCTGCAGGATAGAATAACGAATGATGAGCTGAGGAGACGTTTAGGTATAAAGAGTATTAGCGAGGTGATGCATACAAGTAGACTGGGATGGTATGGACATGTGGAGAGAATGGATGAACAAAATTGTATGAAAAAATGCAGGTCTGTGATTGTGGAGGGAGCTGCACAAGGGGTGGACCGAGGAAGACCTGGGATCGGACTATACATGCTGATCTCAAATCCAAAAACTTGACAAGTGAAGCACCCCTTAACAGGGTTGCCTGGAACGCCGCCATTACGACAAGAGATTGAAACTGCACGTATGTGTGGAGCACTCAGTCTTATAATTGTATGTATGTACTGTATGTATGTACTGAATAACTTTCGTCAATGTGTCCTAACAACATAGAAATATAGCGTATCTAACTTATTTTATGTGGCGATAACTGGCCTGTCTACCACAACGTCACAGGATGCAATGGCGGGAATACTCAACATGGGAGGCGGAAGAATCTGTGGTCTTTTTGATGAGAGAAACTTAAAAATTGTATGAATGTGTATAGTTCAACATTTGGCTTACTTTTGATGTAGGTCGAAAGTTTATTGACCTTAGAGCTCAATTTCATGCATTTCTATCGATCAATGTCTGGTCAATTGACCGCGGTATTTAAATTAACAGAAAACAATATTTTCATCAACCCATAAACAACGACCATCCTCTATAGAGGTTTTTGTGGTGCAATGCGACCGTCCTCAATATAGCCAGAGCATAAAAAAGACTTTAAAAACACCCCAGTGGCACTCAAAACGAAGCAATTTGTGATTAGGTGAGATAATTCCCCTCCATTACTTGCGACCACTCCTCCATATTTGTCCTGGCCCCCTCTTTTTTATCTTTTTCTATGTGAGTGAGGGAGACAAAAGGCAGAACTGCTTGTAACAAATGCCTCCCCCAGAGTTGAAAGAGTGACAGGGCCAAGATCAAGGGATGTTCTAGCCAAAAATGCCTGGAAACACGGAGTTTGAAGCAATTTAATTGATAGGAAGAGGGAAAGACTGATTCTGGGAGAGAGTTTCAGAACTCAGCAGTTGAATAGAAAAAAGACTGAGGATAGCGTTTCAATCTTGGGTTGGAGAGTCGCACAGAGTAGGGGTGGGATTGTGTTGCAAGACGGGTACTACGTACCCTACGTAGCGGAGGTGGTATACACTGGGAAAGCTCTGAGGAACACTGATATTGTAGTAGCGATAGAATAGCGAGAGAGATGCAACACTGCGGCGAATAGAGAGATTGCAGAGAATTGGTGAGTGGACGGGAGTTAATAATACGAAAGACTTTCCTTTCTACTTTGTGTAGGAGTGCGGTGTGAGAGGATCCTCCTCACACATGTGAACAATATTCAATACAAGGACGCACTGTGCCCCTGTACAGAGCCAGAAGCTGCACAGGGGTAAACAACCCCTTGAGGTGGTTGAGCACACCCAGCTTCTGGGAGGCTACCTTAGCAAGACTGGTAATATGGTCCTTCCAAGTGAGAGCAGAAGAAAAGGAGACACCGAGAATATTGAAAGAAGATGAAGGATTGATTTTTGTATTGTTGAAGTGTAAGCGATAGTCCACTGGAAGTTCCGAACGGGTAGTAAGATGAACAAATTGGGTTTTGGAAGCATTAAAGGTAACAAGGTTTTCTCTGTCCCAATTGGAAATAGTAGTGAGATCAGAAGATAAGTTTTGCATGGCTTCATTACGTTTGTCTTTGAGGGATTGCTGGGTGGGGCATTCAGGAAAACTAATTGAGTAGCTAGTGTAAGGTAGAGTCATCTGTGTATGAATGGATGGGACTGGAGGTACAGTTGAGAAGATAATTTATGAAAATTAGAAAGAGAATGGGAGATAGGCCAGAGCCTTGAGGAACACCGGAGTTGATAGAATGAGGAAGTGAGCTATGGCTGTCCACATCCGCAGCTAAGGAACAGCCGGAAAGGAAATTGGAAACAAGGCACAGATGGAGGGATAGAAACCGAAGGAGGGTAGTTTAGAAATTAAAGATTTGTGCCCGACTTTATCGAAGGCCTTCGATATGTCTAGTGCAATAGAAAAGGTCTCACCGAAGTTCCGAAAGGAGGATGACCAAGAGTTAGTAAGATGTGATAGAAGATCACCAGTAGAGTGACACTTAAGGAAGCCATACTGGCGATCTGAGAGTAGATTATGAGAAGAGAAATGCTTAAGAAATTTGGATGCAAGAATAGTTTCAAAATGTTTAGAGATTCAAGAGATTAGAGCAATTGGACGATAGTTCGAGGGTTGAGAGCGGTCACCCTTCTTTGGGACAGGTTGAATGAGAGAAAACTTCCAGCAAGAAGGGAAGACGTTAGAGGAGAGATAGAGACGAAAGAGTTTGCTTAAGCAGGGAGTCAGCACGGAAGCACAGTTTTTTAGTACAACAGGAGGAACACCGTCCGAACCGTACGCATTCTTAGTATTAAGCCCAGAGAGAATAGAAAGTACTCCTTTAGAAGAGATTAGGATATTAGGCAAAAAGTAGGAGAGAGGGGGGTGGAGAAGGAGGAATAGCACCGGAGTCATCCAAAGTGGAGTTTTTAGCAAAAGTTTGAGCAAAAAGTTCAGCTTTGTCAGAGGAAGAAGTGATGGTTGTGCCATCAGAGTTGAAAAGGGGAGGGAAAGAAGAGGACGAAACATTGTTGGAGAAGTTTTTGGCTAGATGCCAGAAAACTTGGGAAGAGCTAAAGTTAGATATTTCAGTGCATTTATTATTGATGAAAGAGTGCTTGGCAAGTCGAAGAACAGATTTGGCTTGATTCCGGGCAGAAACATAGGAAGAATTAAATTCTTGAGTTTTAAGGCGTCAGTATCGTTTGAATGCTTCCTCCTTATTGCGGACAGCAGTAGAACAAGCGTGAGTAAACCAAGATTTGTTCGCATTAGACTGAGAGAAAGAAAATGGAATGTATGCTTCCATGCCTCAGTAATGCGTTCAGCACTCTCTGAGGGTCCTCGGCCACGGAAGCAAAGGTCATTCCATTTGAAATCAAAGAAGTACTGCCGAAGAACCTTCCAGTCGGCAGCGCCAAAGTGCCACAAGCGCCGCCGGTTGGGAGGATCGGGTGGCCGTACCGGATAGATAGGACAGGTGACAGATATTAGTTTATGGTCGGAGGAGCCCAAAGGAGAGAAAAGATTTATAGTATAAGCAGAAGGGTTAAAGGTTAGAAATAAGTCAAGAATGCTGGGCCGATCTCCGAATCGATTCGGGATACGGATGGGTTGTTGGACTAGCTGCTTTAGGTCATTTAGGATAGAACAGATGTAGGCTTGTTCACCAAGTTGGTCAGTGGAAACAGAGGAGAGCCATTGGTGGTGGTGAACGTTGAAATCTCCTAGGATGGAGATTTCTGCGAAAGGAGAGATGGATAGAATGTCTTCCACTTCATAAGTTTGATAGTCAAAGAATTTTGGATAGTCAGTAGAATTAGGGGAGAGATAAACAGTGCAGAAATATTTAGTTTGAGAGTGACAAGAAAGCTTTAGCCTGAGAATTGAGAATTCAGAAGAGTCTAAGTTGGGAACACGAGAGAAACCGAGATTGTTGCGCACATATACGCAACATCCACCTTTGGCTTGAAACTGAGGATAGAGATAGTAGGAGGATACAGATTGCCGACGCATATGCTGCGGCGCTGGGGTCCAGTGGGTTAATTATAGTTCAGGAGCAATTTATAGCGAGGCCTTCCCGAGGGTTAAGTGCCCTATTAATTACTCCTTCCATTCATTTATACTGTACATTAGGCTACCATAGCACAGTTAGAATATATGTACATGCTCAGATTAATATGCAGGATTCGAAACTGCATAATATAACGTAGGCTTGTGCATAATTCTTTAACTGTCTTGATAGCGAAATGCATAAATGCATGGAATTTTGGTGTGAGTATCCTAGGTTCGAGTCCTTGGAGCGCCACATGTATTTGTGGATTTCATTAATTAATTTGATTAACTTGGCAACGGCGAGGGGGGGGTATTGAAGTAGCTCCCCATGGGCGAGCATATTGGCTCCATTCAGGCCTATAATCGTCATTTTACGATAAATATCGTTATTACTTATTCATATGAGCCTATTTTACCTTCACTATGAAGATAGTAACCTGTAACAACAATAACACAAGTGAAAATATAATTTTTCTGGTCAAAATCGCGAATATAGATGGACCAGCCCATTCATGAATTATGGAGAAAATAGAGGCAACCCCTCCCTCCACGAGGCCTCAAGCCACACTGAGCCTACTCATACACACACTCGGTTGTGTAACACACGCGCTAGGCACGTAAGCACATCCCCCACACAGTTTGCTAATGTTAGCACAAAAATATACCAACGAATTAGGGAATAACAGGGAAAATAGGTAATAATTGAAGGGGGAGGGGAAAGGGAGGAAGGAGGGGATGTGGAGGAGTGATATGAGGTATAGGGGGAAAAAATAAAAAAAATAAAATAATAATAATTGTTTAGTGCTACTGGGGCTGTTTAAATGTTTTTTTTAGGCCTCCCTCTTAATAAGAGCTTTGCCGCCGTCGCCCAGTAAAACCTCTTATGAGCTTTGCAGCCGTTTATGGGTTAATTGATTTCCGGGTGGATGGGACTCAATAGCCTTGGACGGCAACCCATCTAGGGGAGACAACCTTATAAAAATCTGGGTTGATGGGACTCGTCAGCCTGTCCAGGGGAGTAAACTTGATATAAAGCCGTACTACATATCTAAGTGTAAGGTAGGTTAGTGGATGGACTTGCCGAACACCACTGTAGAAAAATAGTGCTAACAAGATACATAGAGGGCCTCAGAGTCTGACGGATCCTAAAACAAACAAAAACAAATTTTTCTATGTGAATAAGGGAGGCAAAAGGCATAACTGCCTGCAACGAGTGCCTCGCCCAGATTTCAAAGAGTGACACTAGGGCCGAAATCAAGGGACGGTCGAGCTAAAATGCCTGGACACATGGAGTTTGAAGCAATTTAAGTCATAGGAAGAGGGAAAGACTGATTCTGGGAGAGAGTTCCAGAGCTCAGCAGTTGAATAGAAGAAAGTCTGAGAATAGCATTACACTCTTGGGTTGGAGAGTTGCACAGAGTAGGCTAGGGGTGGGATTGTGTTTCAAGGTGGGTACTACATACCCTACGTAGAGGAGGTGGTATACACTTGGAAAGCTCCGAGGAACACTGATTATTGTAGTAGCGATAGAATAGCGAGAGAGATGCAAAATTGCGGCGAAGAGAGAGAGATTGCAGAGAGTTGATGAGTGGACGGGAGTTAATGATACGAAAGGCTTTCCTTTCTACTTTATCTAGGAGTGCGGTGTGAGAGGATCCTCCCCACACATGTGAACAAAACTCAATACAAGGACGCACTGTGCCCCTGTACAGAGCAAGAAGCTGCGCAGGGGTAAAGAACCCCTTGAGGCGGTTTTGAGCACACCCAGCTTCTGGAGGCTGCCTTAGCGAGACTGGTAATATGGTCTTTCCAAGTGAGAGCAGAAGAAAAAGAGACACCGAGAACCTTGAGGGAAGATAAAGGGTTGATTTTTGTATTGTTGAAGAATAAGGGATAGTCCTCTGGAGGTTCCTACCGGGTAGTAAGATGGATAAATTAAGTTTTGGAAGCATTAAATGCAACAAGGTTTTCTCTACCCCAATTGGAAATAGTAGCTAGATCAGAAGATACGCATTTTATGGCTTCATTACGTTTACTTTTGAGGGACTGCTGGCTGGGGCGTTCTGGAAAACTAATTGAGTGGTGTAAAGTAGAGTCGTCTGCATATGAATGGATGGGACTGGATGTAGGCTACAGTTGAGAAGATCATTTATGAAAATTAGAAAGAGAAGAGGAGATAGGACAGAACCCTGAGGAACACCGGAGTTGATAGAATGAGGAAATGAGCGATGGCCATCCACAACTACAGCTATGGAACGGCCGGAAAGGAAATTAGAGACAAAGGCACAGATGAAGGGACAGAAACCGAAGGAAGGCAGTTTGGAAATAGAAGATTTGTGAAAGACTCTATCGAAGACCTTCGATATGTCTAGTGCAACAGAAAAAGTCTCACCGAAGTCCCGAAAATTGGATGACCAAGAGTTAGTAAGATATGAAAGAAGATCACCAGTAGAGCGACCCTTTAAGGAAGCCATACTGGCGATCTGAGAGCAGATTATGAGAAGAGAAATGCTTAAGAAATTTGGAAGCAAGAATAGTTTCAAAAACTTTAGAGATAAAAGAGATGAGAGCAATTGGACGATAGTTGGATGGTTGAGAGCGGTCACCCTTCTTTGGGACAGGTTGAATGAGAGCAAACTTCTAGCAAGAAGGAAAGACGTTAGAGGAGAGACAGAGACGAAAGAGTTTGCCTAGGCAGGAGGTCAGCACGGAAGCACAGTTTTTAAGTACAACAGGAGGAACACCGTCTGTACCGTACGCCTTCTTAGTATTAAACCCAAAGAGGGTAGAAAGTACATCTTTAGAAGAGATTAGGATATTAGGCATAAGTAGGAGAGAGGGGGGTGGAGAGGGAGGAATATCACCGGAATCATCCAAGGTAGAGTTTCTGGCAAAAGTTTGAGCAAAGAGTTCAGCTGTGTCAGAGGAAGAAGTGATGGTTGTCACCGGGGTTGTGCCATCAGAGTGGAAAAGGGGAGGGAAAGAGGAGGAAGAAAAGTTGTTGGAGAGGTTTTTGGCTAGATGCCAGAAAACTTGGGAAGAGCTAGAGTTGGATAGTTCAGTGCATTTATTATTGATGAAAGAGTGCTTGGCAAGTCGAAGAACAGATTTGGCTTGATTCCGGGCAGAAACATAGGAAGAATGAGATTCTTGAGTTTTAAGGTGTCGGTACCATTTGAATGCTTCCTCCTTGTTGTGGACAGCAGTAGAACAAGCGTGAGTAAACCAAGATTTGTTTGCATTAGACTGAGAGAAAGAAGATGGAATGTACGCTTCCATGGCCGAGAGGATTACCTCGGTAATGCGTTCAGCACTTTCCGAGGGTCCTCGGCCACGGAAGCAGAAGTCATTCCATGGGAAATCGAAGAAGTACTGCCGGAGAGTCTCCCAGTCGGCAGCGCCAAAGTACCACAACCGCCGCCGGCTGGGAGGACCGGATGGCCGTACTGAAGAGATAGGACAGGTGACGGAGATAAGTTTATGGTCAGAGGAGCCCAAAGGAGAGAAAAGATTGACAGTATAAGAACAAGGGTTAGAAGTCAGAAATAAGTCAAGAATGTTGGGCCGATCTCCGAAGTGATCCGGGATACGGGTGGGTTGCTGGACCAGCTGCTCTAGGTCATTTATGATAGAAAAGACTTAGGCTTGTTTACCAGCTTTGTAAGTAGAGTGAGAGGAGAGCCATTGGTGGTGGTGAACGTTGAAATCTCCTAAGATGGAGATTTCAGAGAAGGGAGAGATAGATAGAATGTGTTCCACTTTAGAGTTTAGATAGTCGAAGAATTGAGTGGTCAATCCTGTAAGTCCTTCAGTAAACTGGCTCGGGTTGTCCCTCTTACAGGGAATAGGTCCGCTTGGGGGCCTTCTGTGTATGGCCACCCTCATTAAGGGGAGTAAGGCATTCGGCAATAGATAGATAGATAGGTTAATTGAGTTTAGAAGTAAAGTTGGATGGTGAAAAAATATGAATTAATTCTGGTTCAGGAGCAATTTATAGCGAGGCCTTCCCGAGGGTTAAGTGCCCCATTAATTACTCATTCCATTCGTCTATACATTAGGCTACCATAGCACAGTTGGAATGCATGTATATGCTCAGACATAGACTACAGTAGATCTGGACTGCACACGAAAATGGAACTTTGCAGTAAGGGACCCAAAATCGGAGAACGAACCCCCAAGTTCGAACCTCGAAACCGCGAATCTGTTATATTTTCGAGGTTTCGAGGTTCGAACTGGTTCGTTCTCCGATTTTGGGTCCCTTACTGCAAAGTTCAATTTTCGTGTCCAGTCCAGATCTACTGTAGTCTATGGCTCAGATTAATATGCAGGATTCGAAACTGCATAATAAATTGTAGCATTGTGCATAATTCTTTAACTGTCTTGATAGCGTAATGCATAAATGCACTGAATTTCGGTGTGAGTATCCTAGATTCGAGTCCTTGGAGTGCCACATGTATTTGTTGATTTCATTAATTGAGTTTAGAAGTAAAGTTGGTTGGTGAAAAAATATGAATTAATTCTGGTTCAGGAGCAATTTATATCAAGGCCTTCCCGAGGGTTAAGTGCCCCATTAATTACTCCTTCCATTTGTCTATACATTAGGCTACCATAGCACAGTTGGAATGTATGTATGCTCAGATTAATATGCAGGATTCGAAACTGCACAATAAATCGTAGGCTTGTGTATAATTATTTAACTGTCTTGATAGCGTAAGGTGGATGGGACTCTTTAGCCTTGGTCGGTAACTCATCTATGGGAGACAACCTTATACAAATCCGGGTGAATGGGAATCGTCAGCCTTGGTTGGCAACCTGTCTAGGGGAGTAAACCTGATACAAATCCGTACTGCTTACCTAAGGGTAAGGCAGGTTAGTGGATGGTTTAGCCGAACACCACTGTAGAAAAATAGTGCTAACAAGATACACAGAGGGCCTCGGAGTCGGACGGATCCTAAATTGAGTGGTCAATCCTCTGAGTCTAAGTCCTTCACTAAACTGGCTCAGGTTGTCCCTCTCACAGGGAATAGGTCCGCTTGGGGGCATTCTGTGTATGGCCACCCTCGTAAGGCGTCCGGCAATAGATAGATAGATAGATAGATAGCGTACCGTAATGCATGAATGCGCTGAATTTTGGTGTGAGTATTCTAGGTTCGAGTCCTTGGAGTGCCACTTGTATTTGTTGATTTCATTAATTGAGTTTAAAAGTAAAGTTGGTTGGTGAAAAAATATGAAATAATTTAGGATGGGGAAGAGGGGGGGAAGGGAGACACATGTGGAGGAGTGATAGCAGGTATGAAGGGGAATTATCTCACCTAATCACATATTGCTTTGTTTTGAGTGCCAGTGAGGTGTTTTGAAAGTTTTTGTTGTGCCTTGGCTCTTAATCTCTGAAGTGCGCATGGGGGTAATGAACACCTCTGCCTGTGCGCATGTATTTGAGCTGTTTCCATCACTAAAATATTTATTTTACCATAAATAGCATTAATACTTCTCCATATGCGCCTATTATAGGTTGATTATAAAGGTATTAACCTGTTACAACAATAAAACAAGTGGAAACAGCGTTTGGATGGTCAAAATCGGCGATACAGGCCGGGAGTTACATAATGTATGGCTGAGGCAACCTCCCTCCCCTCCACTTTCCTCCACCTCTGGAGAGACACTGTCGATCGATACTCTCTCTCTCTCTCTTGCACTCGCTTGCTAACAGTGATGACAATACCCTGCTTGCAACTCGCTAATGTTAGCACGAAAATATACCACAGAATAATGGAATAACAGGGAAAATAGGTGATAACTGAAGGAGGGGAGGAAAGTGGGGAAGGAGGGGAGGTAGAGGAGTGATATTTTGCATGGCCCAGGGGCAAAAAATAATTTTTTTTTTTTTGGTGTTTTAACTTGATTTTTTTCCCTGACTCTTAAGAGTCTTCCCGCAGTCCGCCGGGGGAACTCTTAAGAGTCTTCCCGCGGTTCTCGGGTTAAGAGTAGCCTCGCCTTTGCCCATCAAACCTCTTATGAGGACCCTCATCTTTCCTGGGTTAAGTGCTCGTTCGTTCTGTTGTGGTTTAGGATTATTAGCGAGGTCTAGACTTAGATGTGCTGGGAAGGCGTGCTTTACACCTTCCCATTAGTATTGCCTTCCTTTTACCTCATTTGTTGAGGAACCACTACACCTGTCCTATACCAGCCTTGTATATACAAATTTTCTCGGGTCCGGGCTCCTGTGACCCCCTGAAGAGAAGATACTGTATATATATAACATTGCCATTTTACTCTATACCTACACTTACACGTAAATAGAGGAGTACCTGCCACATATCTAAGTCTATGTACTTTTATCATTAACTCATAAACTACGAACCTATGGTAGTTCAAACCTTCCTGCCAAGCAAAGGCATTTGGTTCTATTCTGACGAAAATCTTCATATGTAACATATATATAATTATTACTTATCCATATGCACCTATTTTGCTTTTAATAATTATGAACATATGAACATTTAAGAGCAATAAAAGAAGTGGGAATAACGTTTGGAGGGTGAAAAAGACGCATTATTGCTGCAAGGTCGGATCATGAGGCGAGAGTTGGGGGGACGTATATCCACCCTCTCCAAGCTCCCAAGTGACACTGAAGCCTTACACTAGAAGTTTCTGTGTTGCAAGGATATCTAGGTGACTCAACTGTGTCAAAGAGACCAGGAGGGAGAAATTCGCGCCAAAAATTACCCGATAAAAAAGGGAAAAAGAGGAAAAATAGATGATAATTGAGGAGGGGGGAGAAGGGGTGGGGGTTGGGACACATATGTAGGAGTGGTAGAAAGTAATGGAAGGGAATTATCTCACCTAATCACAAATTGCTTTGTTTTGAGTGCCACTGGAGTGTTTTCTAAGGTTTATTTTATACTTTGGATCTATTGAGGACGGTCGCAGTGCATCAGAAAAAACCTCTATTGAGGACGGTAGCCGTTTATGGGTTAAGGTTTATACGCTATAGTATATTTATGTACTAGAGGTCTTATTGATTTATTCATGTTTTAGAGTTATATCATTCCGACTCTATTTATTCAACTCCTGCATATTCATGCTTTAGAGCCTAATTCATTCAGACTCTGTTGTAATTATTCTTTTAGGGAGTTTCCACTCTCTTTGTTATCAGTGTTTACAATCTTCCTTAATCTATCACTCGGTGTTTCCATAATTAATTTAGTACCATACGATTTATCTGTTTTAAGACCCATTGTCTTGTGATATTTATTAATACTTTGCCCATGTACGTACTAATTTATACCACCCAGAGTATGTATTATGTTATTTTATGTGTTCTATGAGTTGAAGTGAGCAAAACCATTGTACCCTCATTGTGTTTCTGTTGTTGCATGTCATTCGTTTGGTATAGATAAAGCTAAGGTCAGTCCTCGCCCAGTCGAGAGTACCCTAAGTTGAAGATTACTGCACCATTCCCAAAGCTGGGAAAGGCGATCAAAATATACTTTGCTTCTTGAAAGCGTGGCATAACACTGGTGGCAACGGTGTCTCAACTTGGGGGGACAGCCTTCTAGGATCTTTATACAGTTTACCAAACAGTGACCGCAATATGCAAACATAATGGCAGGGAAATCTTTGAAAATCATTTCCTTCAAGCCAGAGGAACATGATATTACCAAATACCTCGTTAAACCAATACTTGACATAAATTTTAAGGATGAAGGCACACTGAAAATTCACACGGTCGTGATGAAGCTGGGGCGACATATGTCCCTAGTTTCGACTTACATGCGTGATCACCCCGATCTGACTTGGGTACAGTTTGAGGCATACACCAAGAGTGCTCTATGCCCATCACTTGGATCTGTTCTCACAAATCAACAGTTCCATGATCTGAAGTTCGACGGGGACCTCGATACCACCATCAGCCGCCTCAGCCAACTTGTGGTTACCGCCTTCCCTACTGCTACTGCCACCATCAGGAAAGAGCATGTGTTCAATGATCTGCTTCGGATCCTATCCTCGAGTGTCAGGGACCACTTTGCCGTGACAGAACCGCGAGGGTACGATTTGGATCTACCAGTAATCCAGCGGATCATGACAGTATGACAACATCACAACAAGGAGAAGGTAGCTGCCATTAGTTGAGCCCTCACCAAATCTCAAGCTCTGACTCCTCAACCCACCTCCACGCCCGTCCGACCCAGTGACAAGCCTGCAGAATGGGTTAGGGTCAAGACAATGGAGTGGAAGCCCTGCAACACTAGATGTCCTCTGAACAGCCTGAAAAAGTTATTAATGAACTCCTTGCAAGACGTCCCCATGTGCCAACCTTCTGGGGCCAAATCCCATGGATCAGGCCTCGTCGTCTAGCTGCCATCACCGAGGATGGAACTGCAGGACAAAAGGAATGTTGCACCGAAGAACCCATCCTGGAGGATACATTTTTTTTTTTTTTTTTTTTTTTTTTTTTAAGAGACAATGAACGGAGGAAGGAAAAACACAGATAAAACAAAAAGGTCCATGTGCCTAAAGGCATCCTCCATTCATAAAATGTTTGTAACAACTGGATTTAAACATTTGTAGATTGTAAGTTTGTGGAAAGCAATTCGAGGGAAGTGAATTCCAAAGAGTAGTAGTTCTAGGGATAAATGAATTTTGATAAGCAGAAGTTCTGCATTGTGGAGGAGAAAGTGTAAATTCATGGGCTCTCTCAGCTGCCCTAGTTCTACGGGGAAAGATGTGGAGAGGCGGCATTGAAGCAAGTTCCTCGGAACAATTGCTGTGAAAATATCTGTAGAATAATGCAAGGGATGCAACGTTTCTTCGTATGGATAATGTAGGAAGGTCCTGTGTGATTGCAGGGTTATTGATTAATCTAATAGCTTTATTTTGAATTTTGTCCAACTGCCTCAATGCAACCACTCCACTTCCACTCCACAGAGGTGAACAGTAATCCATCTGAGAACGCACATGACTTTTATATATTACGGCCAACTGCTCGTCAGTGAAGAATTCTCGAACTCTGTACAGGAGTCCCAGTTTTTTAGAGGCATTCTTAGCAATGCTTCTAACATAATGTGTCCAGCTCAAGTTAGTAGTTAATGTTACACCGAGAATGTCAATACTAGGGGAAGTGGGAATATTTACATCATTAAAAAATATATGGGAGTCAGTGAGATTCTGTCGGTTAGAACATTGAATGTACTTGGTTTTCTGTGCATTAAAGGAAACTAGATTCTTTTGTCCCCATTCTTCAATTCTAGAAAGGTCCTGGTTCAGAGAAATTGCAGTGTTTATTTTTGAATTTATAAGATCGGGTTGGGTGAAAGAATTGCTAAATGTGAAGGAACTGTGGAGTGTTGAGTCATCTGCGTAGGAATGTATTGGATTATGAGTGGTAGATATGAGATCATTGATATGAATGAGGAACAGAGTTGGGGCCAAAACTGATCCCTGGGGAACACCAGCATTTATTGAGTGAAATTGAGAATAAAGGCCATCTACCATTACACATATTTTTCTGTTATGAAGATAAGAAGAAATTAGTGGAACTAATGATGCAAGGCCGTAGTGTGACATCTTCGATAATAAGGATTGATGCCAGACTCTATCAAATGCCTTTGATATATCCAGTGCTATTGTATGTGTTTCACCATGTTGGTCTGTAGCTTGGTTGATTTGATGCGTAAGAAGGCAAAGAATGTCTGCAGTTGATCGACATCGTCTAAAACCATATTGCCTATCACTGATTAATTTATTATTCTCAAGATGCTTAATTATGTGATTATTTAATATAATTTCAAAGACTTTACCAAGAGTGGAAGTTATAGCTATTGGTCTGTAGTTTGATGGATTTGAAGAGGCACCTTTTTTAGGAACTGGATGGATGTTTGCTTCTTTCAAGGGTACTGGGAAGCATGAGGTATGAGTACATAGACGGAAATTTTTTGCCAATACAGGAGCGAGCACCAAGGAGCAATTCTTAAGTACTATTGGAGGAATTTCATCTGGACCAGGAGCCTTATCTACTGAGAGATTCTGCAAAATAGTTTTGAAAAAATAGCTGAAGCAGATCAACCCACTCCGCCTGAAGACCAGGGTTTTTAGGCCCTCCCCGCTCCCATTATGTCAGTATGGCAGGGGTTCGTCATGGGAAACTCCCCATATATTTGCACCTCACTATAGAGAGCAGCAAATCCCGCTTACTCTTTGATACGAGAGCTTCTAGATCTTGTTTATTTTCACCTTACTTCACAAATCATGCTCAAATATTCGTGCCCATCCAGTCTTTGTCCGTAATTTTGATTAATGCAAATGACAGTCATTCTCAACCAAGGAGAGTGTGTCCCACTGTACGTGGCCACCACAGTGCCAGGGCATGTTCGCCATCATAATTTTATGATTTTTCCCTCTTCAGAAGATCAATACGATGGATACCTAGGATTTTATCTGTTTACAGAACTTAGATCCACCATCGACTACTTTCGACCCCAAGCCTCCAGAAATCATTTTCATCTCTCCAGTAGCCTCACCAACTACTCACACCGTCCGCACCATCAAGACTTTCCAAGCTGTGGTAAACAAGAACATCACTCTACCACTACATCATGAGCATTGGGCGCCTATCCAGCCCACACATGCAGGCAATTTAATTCTAACACCAACTCTACAGAGGCCTTTTGACCAGGAATGGCTTGCCGCACCAGCACTTATCTCTGACGACTACCATTATGTGAGGATCGCCAACATATCCGACAAGCCTCTAACATTGCCCTGAGGCCACATTATAGGGGAAGTGGAACCCTATGATGAAGCCGATTCACCCCCACTTTCAAACGAACCCCATTTGCCTCCATTGTTACAACAGATTTCGCCACACCTCACAGCACAACAACAAGGAGACCTGCATCAACTTCTCATGACATTCCAGGACCTCTTCGCTACTTCTGCCTGGGATGTATGACTTTCACACATATTGGAGCACCCCATCAACACCACAGAACCTCCAATCCGCCAACCCATCCAGTGGAAGAATCCTTTACAACAAAAAGAAGAGGACACCCAAGTGCAAGACATGTTGTATACTGGAATAGTCCGACCCTCTACCAGTCCATGGTCATCTCCCGTCGTCCTGGTCTGGAAGAAAGATGATACAACTCGATTTTGCAGTGATTACTGCCAGCTGAATTATGTTACCATCAAAGACGCCACCCCACTCCCCAGGATCGATGACTCATTGGACTCTCTATTAGGAGCTAGATGGTTTCCACCTTGGACTTGCAGTCAGGATATTGGCAGGTCCCTGTCAAGCCAGAACATCAAGAGAAGGCAGCATTTCCCACCAGTCAGGGTCGTCTCTACCAATTCACTGTCCTGCCCTTTGGATTATGTAATGGACCCGCTACCTTCTCCAGACTCATGGAATCCGTTCTCCAGGGCCTCACTTGGGAAACATGCCTTGCCTATCTCGACCACATCATTGTGTTTGGGAAAACTTGAGCTGAACATCTCCAACACCTCACTCAAGTCTTCCGGCGCATACGAAGTGCGGGGTTAAAACTCAAGTCCACAAAATGCACCATGGCCCGAAGAGAGGTTCACTTCCAAGGACACATTGTATCTGAGGTTGGGATATCACCTGACCCCACCAAACTGGACGCCATCAGCAAGATCTCACCACCAAACAACGTCAAGGGAGTACGCGCCTTCATCTGTCTTGCATCCTACTATCGCAGGTTAGTTAAAATGTTTGCAACATGAGCGAAACCCTTGCACGACCTCACCCGAAAAGATGAACCATTCATGTGGACTCCTGACCAACTCCAAGCCTTCCGCACCCTCAAGAACCTAGCACTTGTCTCTGCACCCATTGTCTCCTTCCCGGACTATAATTACCTACCATTCCGCCTCTACACAGACGTTTCACAGTTCAGAATTGGCGCCTTGCTTGATTAGACCAGGGATGGAAAGGAGCACATCATCGCCTGTGCCAGTCGAACCCTTTACCTCGCCGAGATAAACTACCCAGTCATCAAAAGGTCATCAAAAGAGAATGCCTTGGCATTATCCGGTCATTGCAGCACTACAAAGCTTATCTCGCCGATGTATAGGTAACTATAATCACTGACCACCAGGTCCTGCAATGGTTGCGGAAGTCAGACACAAAAAACGCTTTAACTTTCAGGTGGAGGGAGTCCCTGGAAGAGTTTGATTTCGAGATTGCCTACCGTCTCGGAAAACTTCACACAAATGCTGATGCTCTCTCCAGACTGCCACTAACCATGCCCACTAAGCCTGAATATTTACGAGCCATACAACATCACTTACAAGACGACGACCCCCAACAAGACCTCCTGAAGATATTCCTCACTGGAAACTGTCCCTCTTGGATTCCCCGAGTCATCTTCAGCAGCCTCAGCTGGAAGGGTGACACCCTCTACACCCCTGATGGAAAGATTGTACTTTGCTCTCTCGTTGCCCAAAAAATCATGGAGTCCCTTCATTCCCATAACAGCATACATCTGGGCCAAAAGAAACTTCTATCAACCTTCTAAGATATCTACTGGACGACAAGACCCCACCAAACAGCCAAGTCAATTACCGAAGCTTATCATACTTGTGCACTTAGCAAGGATCATACGAGGACCCCAGGCTCCTCTGGCAAGTTGGTAGCTTTCAAGCCTTGGCAGCTGCTAGTAGTTGATGTCATGGGACCCATGGAAGGAAAATAGGGTTACAGATATATCATCACTTTTGTGGATACATACTCAAAATACATGAACGCCTGTCCCGCAAAAGAGCATTCCGCCGTGGCCGAAGCCCTTCTCCAACGTGTTTTCCCATATTTTGGACTTCCTCAGGCCATCCACTCCGACAATGCTCCTGAATTCACTGGGAAGATTTGGACCCAACTTTCGGAAATATTGGATACAAGATCTCACACTCTTCACCTTACTGGCCGCAAGGCATCTCCATTTGCGAGCGGAGTCACTGCACGATTGCAAATCAAATACGGACACATCTGCAATAGATGGATACATCAGACTGGCCCAGTCCGGTTAAAATAGTCCAGTGGGGTATAAACACCTGCCCTCGTGAGGATGGCATCTCCCCTCATGGAAGGATCTTCAGGGAACCCCCTTTGTTGCAACCCCTAAGACACCTTTCCACCCTATCCGAACCCTCGCCTACCCTCAACTCTGACTTAGTTCACCTCCGAAATCGACTTCGCCAGCTACAGTACCTTCAGGACCTCAACCCCGATGAGACATCCAAGACCAGTCCTCATCAAGTCGAAGATTTGGTAATGGTGGCACATTTACCCGTACCAAGTAAGTTAAAACCACGGTACCGAGGACCCTTCGAAATTTTGAAAATCCCAAATTGTTACCAGATCACAATAAATTATCACTTGGAATCACGCACATATAGAAACAGGTATGTACGTCGTTTCCACCCTCTAGACAAAAATACCACTATACTAGCCAGATCTAATGATAATGACGTGCAACCTGCCACTATTAATCTTGACCCTACTCTCCAATGCAGACAGAGACCTTCCTTGTTTTCCCCCCACCCCCCACCTTCTCCTTTCCCTCCCATTCCTTCCCCTTATCTACCACTCACTCCCCCTCTTCATCCTCGCCCCCCCAAACCCCCACACGTCAAATCTTCTTCCCCAACCCATTCCTTTGCCCCTCCACCCGGCCCCCAAAACCCCTTTCCCAACCTCCTTCAGTTCCACCAGGATTCCTACTACTTCCTCATCACCTTACACCCCTCTATCCTGCTCAAACCTCAACTTCCACTGCCAAACCTTCCATTCCTCCTCCTTCCCTTTCACCATCTATTTCCTACGCCGCCGAAATGCCTACCCCTGACTCTGCCACTGCACCTCACCAATCTCACCTTTTCACACCCTTCCCCAATCTCCCGCCATCAATCCTGTCAGCACCGCCTCCTCAACATTGTCTCTGCTTCCGATGCGCCTGTTAATCTCGCGATCTACAGACAAAACAATGACCCCCCCTAACACTACAGCAAGGGTATGGGCATGGGCCTGAGTACATACATACATACATACCACTTTTTTAAATAATAAAGACAAATGAAAATTCCCAAAATTCCCGAAAATTCCCAGGCCTCATAAATTCCTAGAAAATGTCCTGCAAAATTTCCAAAATTCCCGGAAACTTTCCCACCCGTTACAACCCTACCTGCCGCATATCTAAGTCTATGTACTTTTATCATTAAGGTTTATACGTTATAGTGTATTTATGTACTAGAGTACTTATTGATTTTTTCATGATTTAGAGTTATTTCATTCCGACTCTATTTATTCAACTCCTGCATATTCATGCTTTAGAGCCTATTTCATTCAGACTCTATTGTAATTATTCTTTTAGGGAGTTTCCACTCGCTTTATCAGTGTTTACAATCTTCCTTAATGTATCACTCAGTGTTTCCATAATTAATTTAGTACCATGCAACGTACTTAGTGAGGACGATTTGTGTTATGCCACGCTTTTATAAAAGCGAGGTATATTCTGGTCGCACTTCCCAGGTGGCAATAATAATAACCACAAAAGCTTCCTATGTTACAACATAAGAATACGGAATAGTTATTCTAAGATCTGAAACTTAATGATTGATACATAGAGTCTTTATGAAAAAGACTATCTCATAAACACTGTGAATGAACTCTAGAATATAAACACTTTACGGTCCTTAAGTCTAATTGATGTATAGTTCATAGATTTAGATGTGCGGCAAGGATCTCTTGAAATGACATTTATCACTGGTGTATGGGTAATGGAAAATGTTGTATCTATATCTCCTCTTCAGGGGGTTGCGGGAGCCCTGACCCGAAGAAGTACGTATATGCAAAGTCGGTGTAAGATAGGCGTTGTCCATACTTCAGTTAGTATGACCAGTATCAATGCTACATAATCTGGGTTATGGTAGCATTACAGATCCTATTCATAGAGTTAAGTTGAACGATTCCAAAACCTTCAGATGAACGTTGCATATTTCGGGACGTTTCCCTAACCTTCAGTTGAACGTTACGTATTTTGGGAAGAATATATTATTCTATGGATAAATATGGGTAAGTAGTATCATAGTTCTCATATATTGTTATCTCTAGTTATTTATTGTTCCCATGTATCTCATCTAAAATAATGGGATATATTTACCGCACGTAATGCGCTTGCGCCGATCAAGTCACGAGGGACTCCAGGAAGAATCCCTCGTCCCTTCTCTTAGCTACCACCGTCCCAACAACACGTTACATCACCCTGTGTCATGTGTTCATTCAGATAGGTGTATTAGCTTCACTATTCATTTCATCCATCATCTAAGTCATATTATAGAATCAGAAACTTAGAGTAAAATAATAATTATTATATTAGCCTAGCCTAGCCACATCCTTCTTTTTCCTTGTCCCACTAACATTGAGTTGAGCCCTACTGCTGTCCGCCATCTTTGATCTCCCCTCTGAGTTAGAACTATAATCAGGTAAGCTCTTTTTTACTTTATGTGCGTAAATTTATGCAAAAGTCCACAATCAATTAGTAATTAACCACATAATTTGGTCCTTGGACAGTGAGTTTTCGTGATTTTTCGTTCCTATTTTTTTTTTTTTTTTTTTTTTTTTTTGGGGGGGGGGGGTTCTTGGCTGGCTTGGTTTGGGGTGGGGCTCTCCCTGCTTTTTTAGGGGGGTGTTTTTTCTTGTTGCAACCTCATGGCCCAGGACTTTTGGCCCCATGGAGCTGTCGGTGGGGGGGTGGGGGAGGACTTCGCGGTAGAGAGGCCGGTATATCCGGGGCCCATGAAAAAGTGGCAATAATTGGCCATTCTTACGTTCGCCATTTGTACGTCGACCACCCTATTAACCGTCCGTTCTTTGCTATGACTACTTTGGCTGCCCCAGGTGCCCGCTTGAGGGGTTCGGGAGCCTGGAGTCGTCTGCCGCAGATGCAGCCAGACTTGTCGTTTCTGGTTATAGGAGGAAATGACATGAGGAGCGGGGTGAGCCCTAGAGGTTTAGCCGAGGGATTTTGCAAGTTGGCAGAGCAGGTTGAGAGGCGCACTGAGGGACACTGCAGAGTGATTGGGGTTGAAAAGAGGCCAGCTCCACGTGGTGTTTCCGCGGTGGAATTCAATAGGATCCGCAACGCCGTCAATCGTTGGCTAAAGCGGCACATCCCCTTCACTCGTGCACGCTATTCGTCGATGAATACTTCTGAGGCCGACTTCGAGCCTGACGGCATTCACCTCACACCTGCTGCCTTAGACCGCCTCTACTCAGAAATCCTGGCCACTAGCAGGACATTCTTTGGACATTCTCTCTTACTTATGCCTAATATCTTAATCTCTTCTAAAGATGTACTTTCTACCCTCTCTGGGCTTAATACTAATAAGGCGTATGGTCCGGACGGTGTTCCTCCTGTTGGTCTCAAAAACTGTGCTTCCGTGCTGACTCCTTGCCTAGGCAAACTCTTTCGTCTCTGTCTATCCTCTAACGTCTTTCCTTCATGCTGGAAGTTTGCTCACATTCAACCTGTCCCAAAGAAGGGTGACCGCTCTCAACCCTCCAACTATCGTCCAATTGCTCTAATCTCATGTCTTTCTAAAGTTTTTGAAACTATGCTTGCTTCCAAATTTCTTAAGCATTTCTCTTCTCATAATCTGCTCTCAGATCGCCAGTATGGCTTCCTTAAGGGTCGCTCTACTGTTGATATTCTTTCATATCTTACTAACTCTTGGTCATCCAACTTTCGGGACTTCGGTGAGACTTTTTCTGTTGCACTAGAAATATCGAAGGCCTTCGATAGAGTCTTTCACAAATCTATAATTTCCAAACTGCCCTCCTTCGGTTTCTGTCCCTCCATCTGTGCCTTTGTCTCTAATTTCCTTTACGGCCATTCCATAGCTGCGGTTTTGGACGGCCATCGCTCATTTCCTCATCCTATCAACTCTAGTGTTCCTCAGGGTTCTGTCCTATCTCCTATTCTCTTTCCAATTTTCATAAATGATCTTCTCAACTGTACATCCTGTCCCATCCATTCATATGCAGATGACTCTACTTTACACCACTCAATTAGTCTTCCAGAACGCCCCAGCCAGCAGTCCCTCAAATGTAAACGTAATGAAGCCATAAAATACTTATTTTCTGATCTAGCTACTATTTCCAATTGGGGTAGAGAAAACCTTGTTGCATTTAATGCTTCCAAAACTCAATTTATCCATCTTACTACCCGTCAGGAACCTCCAGAGGACTATCCCTTATTCTTCAACAATACAAAAATCAACCCTTCATTTTCTCTCAATGTTCTCGGTGTCTCTTTTTCTTCTGCTCTCACTGGGAAAGACTATATTACCAGTCTCGCTAAGGCAGCCTCCCAGAAGCTGGGTGTGCTCAACTGCCTCAAGGGGTTCTTTACCCCTGCACAGCTTCTTGCTCTGTATAGGGGCACAGTGCGTCCTTGTATTGAGTATTGTTCACAAGTGTGGGGAGGATCCTCTCACACTGCACTCCTAGATAAAGTAGATAGGAAAGCCTTTCGTATCATTAACTCCCGTCCACTCACCAACTCTCTGCAATCTCTCTCTCTTCGCCGCAATTTTGCATCTCTCTCGCTATTCAATCGCAACTACAATAATCAGTGTTCCTCGGAGCTTTCCCAGTGTATACCACCTTCTCTACGTAGGGTACGTAGTACCCACCTTGAAACACAATCCCACCCCTAGCCTACTCTGTGCAACTCTCCAACCCAAGAGTGAAACGATATTCTCAGACTTTTTTCTATTCAACTGCTGAGCTCTGGAACTCTCTCCTAGAATCAGTCTTTCCCTCTTCCTATGACATAAATTGCTTCAAACTTTGTGTGTCCAGGCAATTTAGCTCGAACGTCCCTCGATTTTGGCCCTGTCATTCTTTGAAATCTGGGGAATGCACTCGCTGCAGGCAGTTATGCCTTTTGTCTCCCTCATTCACATAGAAAAAAAAAATCTGACCATTATAAGAGTCGTTCAGAACTGGGAGTGTTGGATAGACTTTGGCCTTCTTCGAGATATTGCTATCTCGAAAGGACTCCTTGATGAGTGCCGTTACAGTGTGTCTCACAGAGCCCTGGAGTGCGTTCAGTATAGCCAAACACGCAAACGGGATAGCTCTACTGAACGTGATCGCCTCTGATTCGACGAATCACGTTTGTGATTGTTTGCAATCAGACGGCGATCACACTAACACTCCCTGGAGGTGACTAGCAAAGCTATCATAACAGTAGGCCTAAATCTCAACTCGACATTATATTATCATAATTAAGCTTAATTAGCCTCCCTCCATGTTATTCATGTGTCGCAATATCAACTATAAGGTGGCACACCAATAAAAATCATAGTTAGCATGACAATTTTGCTATATATAACATAAAACAAGCAACTTGGAGCGCAACTCTCACAGATACTTCGTCTGCACTTCAGTGCGGTAAGCATAGCCTAGTCGGCAACGACTTAGCTTTTAAATTCGTAAGCCTACTCGCAAGGGTTCGAGGCTCGATGAGTTAATGTTTTTTTGCGGTTTTTATTTCATTTTTATCGTTAAATATTAGTAATGTTACTGTGCCAATGGTATATTTTAACGGATTATAACTTGCTGTACAGGTTTTTGAGCGTGTGTCTACATTATTGTTTGATTATTATGCGTTTTTTTTTTATGAGGTTTGTATTTCATTTTTATCGTTACATATTGGTAATGTTACTATGCCAATGATATATTTTAACGGGTAATAACTTGCTGTACAGGTTTTTTAGCGTTTGTCTATAATTATTATTGATTGATTAGCCTACTCTATTTACATTTCTTAAACACAATTTCTGAGGCCTACTTGCATCGAATAATGTTAGGTCAGTTAAGCTATGTCTAGTACGGTAGCCTAACCACGCTATAGTTCAAATTTCAAATGTAATCTAATGGTTAAAAACTATTATTAATGCACCTTCCATTAATATAGGCTTATAAATAGCCTATAAACACATAGATCATCAGGAAAAGAAAATATGCCTACACATACATCGCCAGGAAGAGAAAACATATACAGTATAGGCTACTATTTAATTCAGCCTCCACATAGGCTACGTCGTCAGGGAGAGAACAATACATATAAACTATATGATTTAGCTTATTCATACATCGCCAGGAAAAGAACATATACTTTTTATTTTCCCCAATAGACTAACGGAGAATTGTTTTAAAATTACACGGGGAATAAATAGCTACCTTTGCCAGATAACGACCGTAATAACTTATTTAACATTTCCTGATAAGATTATAAGATTATTATAGCCTGATGGTAGCTTACCGTCTGTCTTGAGTTTGAACAAGGATGTTTACTGTAGCTGACAGTGTGACTACCTTAGCCAATAGCCTATAATGATGAATATTATTTATCAAAATTAATTGATTGAAATGAATAGACCGGAAAAGCACGTTACAGAGCCTAAAACATTCACGAATATCGCCAAAACAAATTGAATTTCGCGCTCACAGCCACTGACCAATCAGCGACAAGAATCAATGTTTGGCTATTAATGTCGTCCACCCTGCTCAATCATAAACATGATTGCTCAAACAGAAACATTATTGCCTGATAGGGTAGACTGAATGCACTCCTGGTTGGTCTATTCCAAATAAAGCGCTTACCATGGCAGCATTCTTTATCCACAATAGCGCCGCAGTTATGGGTAGGAAAGGATATTAGTTACAACCTGTGAAGTGTCTAATAAAGCTTTCTTGTTGATACCCACAACAACCAACATCAATTTTGGGTATACAATTAAGTACCAGTGCACCTAATCATGTATCCCCAAATAGGAACAAGGGGTGGCCCAATCTTACTGTTACCTTATTTTCCAGTAAGAAATAAGGATAACTATCCAACTGAGTGATGATCTTAAAAATTCCTGCAGGGGTCATACCTTTGGCTGAGATGTTTTTGGTGATGTCTGTCAGGTCAATAAGGACATCGGTGGGAGGATGACTTCTGGTGTGGCTTGGAGTAGTCCTTCTCGGCTTCTTCATCATGGCGGTGGTGTGGTTGAGAGGTAGACGGGCGCTTGGACTTTTGTTGGGTATGGTGCCTTTTCCTGTGTCGTCTTTCTTTTTTTACTTTTCTTATTCTTTGGCACTTCAGGATTGTCCACGTGATTGAATAAATTCTTCTTTGGTGTTGGAGAAGGTGTTATGGTGATGGCAGCGACTCTGGCTTTGTTCCCTTGTGGCTTGGAGGTGTGGTAGGCAGAGGAGAACAATTGCTTGGAGATGGAGAATGTTGAAGAAGCTGTTTTTCCGTTATTTTATTTATATTGCAAACTAACCAGTTTAGACTTAGGGCTAAGTTCAACCTTATGTTCTGGCAATTCTTCAACCACTATTCATTTAGTTGATGAAATTTACCTCTGTGTTTGTAGTAATGTGCTACGATAGGATATTCCCGAGAGGTTTGTTTTCCGGTAAATCCACGAAGACATAACTTCTCAGTTCCTTTTGATTCATAGGAAAGGGAGGATAAAATAGAAGACTTCACAAATGACCTCTGAGAACATTGATCGAGTAGCGATCTGACTTGGACACATTTTCTTTCCTTACCCTTCACCGGCAGCTGTATGGTAGGCAAGATTATGGTTTGTTTACCTGTAGCAACGGACATTGTAGTTGACGTAGCAGCAGTATTATCTCTCTTATGATAATCCTCCGCTTGTCTACTTTCCTTCCTTTGTTTTTGTTTGCATAAGGAATGAAAGTGTTTACCCTTACAAAATTTGCAACTTCTAATATGAGGGTTAGTACAACCCATATGGCCATGCTCGCTTGATAAACACCCACTGCAGAGATGTAGTTGACCGGCTCTTTTCACTTTAAGAGACCCCGTTTTGTATTTTAAACACTTGTTCCACAGATGATTGGTACCACTACACAAGACACAGTTGAACTTCTTGCTGTCACTCTAGGCAGTAAATGTTGCAGTAGCAATTGGAGTACTTCCCAATTTGTCTTGACCCATCATATTGTATATTCAGCCTGGAAACATTGGGTACATTTCTTGTAATCCAGGCTCATATCTCCCATTGCACGTTTAATAGCCTCCTTCAGTGGTGATGGTAATTTGTTGACAAGAGTCACCACACAAAACTCCTCCAAACAAATACCATGGCTTATGATTAACCTCATCACACTCTCCATGTTCGCGTAGAAAATCTATAGATCAGCGGCTTGGCATCTGGGTTAAGCTAGTTGATTAAACTGTGTAACATAAGCTGCCTTGATGCGATCTGGATATCTATATGTATCTTGCAAGAGCTCAATCGCAGGGGCAGAACTTGCGCTCTCGACAATAAATCTTTCGACTAATTTATGCGCATCACCCAGTAGCTGACCCTTAAGATAGGTGAATCATTGTATGTCGGTGAGATCGGGATTATCATGTATGGTGCAATTGAACATTTCCCAAAAACCTGACCACAAAGTGGCATCACCGTCAAACTTTGGAAGAGTTAGATGTGGCAATTTTACGTTGGACTTCTTCTTATCTGGTTGAGCTGGCTCCTTTTTTACCTCGGTAGATATGGTTCCCTTCAATGTAGCGATGATAATTTGCATGCTTTCTAGGTAGAGGGTATCTTCTCTTAACTCCTTGACATATTCGGCATCTGTCTCGTAAAGGGCAGCCAGGTCCTCCTGTGTGACCTCATACTTGTCAATTTGTTTCTGGATGCTGAGCAACCTGGCTTCCACTTCAACTTTAGACGCTGTGTCAAGGAATTCGTTGATATCCGAGGTTAGGACTGTCAATGAGCCCTTAAGCCCAGCCCGACACCGATGTAAAGTCGCAGCCATGATGTTAGCAGAAAAGGAAATTTAGCGGTAATGGCAAATCAAATTATAAATGCTAGGCCGATTAAATTGCAGACAATTAAATTCCGATAAATGAATCTGCGAGCTGAAATTTAAAACACACTCATGAATACGGAGTAAGAAATTGTCTAGAAATGTAGACTAGCAGTAAGGAGAAATTAAATTTAACTCCTTAACACTTAAACTGCGGTGAACGTCATATGACGGGCGAGAGATAAATGGACTATCCTCCGGTACCCGTCATATGACGGGCGGCATTTTGAGCACATTATCGGCTCTGAGAGAGAGTCCAAGCGTTGGGAGGACGATAGGCGGGCTCTGACCATTCGGCACGACCACAGTGCCGCGACTGAGACCGCCACTGCAACATTCCACACACTCGGCCTAACGAGACCAGGAAAAAACTGGAGAAATTATCTTATTTTAAGGTTTTTCACCTCCGGTTGTGCGATCGCTACAGGATAACCCGTGGTCGTACAAGGATATGATTCAGGTGTCATTGGAAAGCTCTATTATCGCCCTTTCACAGATACATAATTGTATTATGCTCTGGCTCTTTTTTATGCATGAAAAAGAGAATGGAATGAAGCTCGTTTAGGGTAAATATGCCCGCTTGGCAGGTAGTTGATGTTACAAACGGTCCCTTTTTTAGGGGTTAAGTAATAGTAATTTTAAGAATTTTTAGTTTAAAATAATATTAGGAGGATTCGGGAGGAAATTTCAGTATAGAAATATGTGAAAATTTAAACATCAGAATTAGTCATATATGGTAAATTTGAACTCGAGCTGGAAAAAACACACGCTCTTATAAACAAAAATCATAATAAGCCTAACCTGTAGGGCATATGATGAGTGTTAATTTTGAAAATAGTTAATCGAATGAATTTGATAATTTAAGAAATTACAGTTCAGTATGCTTAACCTGAATAAATATATTTCAAATTTTGAAGAAATTATTACAGTACAGTACTCATAATTCAAATATCCTACCGCTATGCCAATTGTATTATTAACATTATGAGGCCTAAAGAGAGAAATATTTAATAACATAAGCCAAAAATTATGTCGGTTAGGTGAAATTAATTTTGAATTATTGAGGAAATTTATTAAATACTGTACTGTGCATGATTATTTACTGTATTACTTATTCATGATGGGCAAACATCTCATCATATGAGATGCATATCCACTAGTGCATTCTCATCCTTTTTTTTTTTTTTTTTGTCTATGTGATTGAGGGAGGCAAAAGGCAGAACTGCCTATAGCGAGTGCCTCCCCCATAGTTGAAAGAGTGACAGGGTCAAAATCAAGGGACGTTCGAGCCAAAATGCCTGGACACACGGAGTTTGAAGCAATTTAAGTCATAGGAAGAGGGAAAGGCTGATTCTGGGAGAGAGTTCCAGAGCTCAGCTGTTGAGTAGAAGAAGGACTGAGAGTAACGTTTCACTCTCGGGTTGGAGAGCTTCACAGAGCAGGGGTGGGACTGAGTTGCAAGACGGGTACCACGTGCCCTACATAACGGAGGTGGTATACACTGGGAAAGCTCTGAGGAACACTGATTATTATAGTAGTGATAGAATAGCGAGAGAGATGCAACATTGCGACACCTATTTGTCCTCTTATTCCCATATTTATTGGTGTTTTTATCATGCCAATATCTCCAAACCTAAGCCGTGCTCATGTTGCTAGAGAGGGTGTAGAGTGTCTGAGAGTGTGAGTGAGTACGTCAGTCTAGCTCCAGGCTCCGAGAAGGGAGGGTGAGGCCCGCCTCAGCTCCACACTTGATGAATGGCCGGTCGGTAATTATTCGCGATTTTGACCATCCAAACACTATTCCCACTTGTTTTATTGTTGTTACATGTTGCTATCTTCATAGTAAACGTAAAATAGGTGCATATGAGTAAGTAATAACGATATTTATCGTAAAATAACGATTATAAGTGGGAATGGAGCCTTATATGTCCGCCCAGTTGTGTGGTGTCCATTACACATAACTCACCGTTTTTGGGTTAAGATCCAAGGCATAAAAAAACAAATTTTAAAACATCCCAGTGGCACTCGAAACAAAGCAATTTGTGATTAGGTGAGATGATTCCCCTCCATTACTTTCTACCACTCTTACACATGTGTCCCCCCCCCCTCCTTTTTGCCACCTCTTCGCCCCTCCTCAATTATCCGGTATTTTCCCTATTATTCCCAATATTTATCGAGTATATTCGTGCAAGAACGGCTGGGAGAGAGGGGGGAGGATAAGGGTATGTATCTCCGACCCTGTAAGCCAGTCTGAGAGCTCCACTCAGTACCCTGCAAGACAAGAGAGAGGTAGGGTATTTCTCTCTCGCCGGTCAAGTTCAGATTACTATCGTGGGGCTAAAATATAGGATTTTTACCAGCCAATTGCTGTTACCACTTGTTTTATTGCTTTCCAATGTTCATATGTTCATATTAAAAGTAAAATAGCCGCATATGGATAAGTATTAATTATATATATGATAAATTTACGATTTTCGTCAGGAATGAATCAAAATACCTTCGCATCGCGGGCACTTTCAAATACCATAGCTGCGCAGCTTATGAGTTAAATATATGCAAATGTATAAAGTGTTAATGATAAACAAGTTCTGATGACACTTTTGGAAACAGTGTGAAAACTACTTATGTCATATGTAAAAACCTAGTGTTGTCACTCAAAATTTTGAATATAAGTCATGGGAATTTGGATGTAGTTGGAAAAATTATGAAATTGTTTAGTTCAAATAAATGTTATCTATAATTATTCGATATTTTGTAGATTTTTGTATAGTGATATTTTGGATTAGCCTTTCCTTTATCTTTTGAGATATAATAGACTGCAGTAGATGCAATTATCGAAGGTGAAAATCGTTCATGAATTAACATTTTGGTTTCGGCAGCCGTACTCAAAATCGCAAGTATAAGTTCTACAAATAATATTGCTATATATGGTAAATATATCAAATTTTGTCTGAATTGCTCTTTAAAGACTTTGGACCGGCGGCACTTTATAAATATATTTGTCGCAGCTGCCGAGTTAAAGGAAACTAGAATATTTTGTCCTCATTCGTTAATTTTAGAAAGGGCCTGATTCAGAGAAATTGCAGTGTTTATTTTGGATTTTATAATATCAGGCTGCATGAAAGAACTGATAAATGTAAAGGAACTGTGGAGTGTTGAGTCATCTGCATAGGAATGTATACGGGTTAAGAGAGATCATTGATATGGATTAGGAGCAGAGTTGGGGCCAAAACTGATCCCTGAGGAACGCCAGCATTGATTGAGTGAAATTGAGAATAAAGGCCATAAACCATTACACATTTTTTTCTGTTATGAAGATAAGAAGAAATTAGAGGAACTAATGATTCAAGACCATAGTGTAATATCTTCCAATTGATGCCAGACTCAATAAAAGGCCTTTGAAATATCCAGTGCTATTGTATGCGGTTTGCCATGTTGGTATTTAGCATGGTTAATTTGATGCATAAGAAGGCAAAGTATGTTTGCAGTTGACTGTTCATGTCGAAATCACTGATTAATTTATTGGTTTGTAGATGCTTATTTGTTTGATTATTTATTATTGTTTCAAAATTTTCCCAAGAGTGGAAGTTATAGTTATTGGTCTGTAGTTTGATGTCATGTAGAGCAATACATTTCCTGAATAGAGATAAGGAGAAGTATTTCAGGGGAAGTTGCTGAGGAGGTTGAGGGCCATTTATTTGTAAATTACCCCTGGCCTGCTTACCGAGCTTTGAAGAAGCTCTACTCCGAGTTTACACCCCAGGTTAACTCATTTGGAGTTGAAGATGGCACAGTGGCATCGGATGATAATGAGTGTAGGGCCCGCTTGGCTGAGTACTATGAGTAGTTGTATATGGCTGCCTCTCTGGCAGACAAATTCAACCAATAAATGAACAGCCATTGATTCCTGATCCATCAATCGGTGAAGACCCACCCTCCCTTGCTGAGGTAAGAGAGGCTGTGGCTAGCCTGAAGGGTGGGAAGGATCCAGGTATCTGTGGCATTTATGGAGAGCTATTGAAAGCCGGAGGTGAGGCCATGAACCATGGGTTTAATGTGGTCCTGTCTGCTGTCTGGCAAACTTGTACAATTCCCCTTGACTGGAAAAGGGGCTTAGTCATCCCTCTCCTGAGAGGGAAAAAAGACTGACAGGACTGCAACAACACTGCTCAGTGTGCCAGGCAAGGTAAACGTTTGCTCATGTATTACCGAAGCAATTTCAGAGTCACCTGTTAAAGGGTCACAGACCTGGACAATCTTGCTTCACACTCTAGAAGTCAATGATTAACTGAATCCTAGCGCTCCGGGTCCTTGTGGAGCGTCGGCATGAGTTGTGAGAGGGGTTCCTTAAAGTATATGTTGATCTCAAAATCCATTTGATTTAGAGCATTGATAGACCTTGTGGGAGCTTCTCTGACTCCATGGAATACCTGCAGCGATTATCTATCTGGTGTCCGGACGTTATACAGGAACAGAGAGTGCTGTCAAATGTGGTGGGCAGGCCTCCCCGGACCCCTTCTTTTCTGTGATCTCAGGAGTGGGACAGGGATGTGTACTGGTACCCACACTTTTCAACACTTGTATAGACTGGTTACTGAGTCGTACAGTCAGTCGTAGTCAATACAGAGCATCGGTTGGCACTATCAAGATCACTGTCTTTGACTTTGCTGATGATTCTTACATTAGTTCTTGAGGCACTACATGAGGAGATGGAGCCCATGTGTTTAAAGGTCTCTTGGAGTAAGACCTTTGATGACTTGTTGAGTGAAGCAATGAAGTCTGTACAAGCATGTGGCGAAAACATAGAGGTCTTGGATAAGCTCACTTATATTGATAGTGAGTTCTATAGCAGTGGTGAGTCAGCCCACGATGTTGTTCGTTGTCTCGGCCTAGCATATGGGGCTATGGATTCTCTCAATAAAAGTATATGGTGATGGTGGACCTCTGCAGAAGGATTAACTTGTGGATGTTCAAAATACTGGTGATCCCTGTTTTGATATATGGTTACGAGACATGGATACTCAATGGTGATTTGGAGAGAGGCATCAACTACTTTGGTACCAAGTGTCTTCGCAGTATCAAGGGGTACCACTGGTATGACCACATAATGATCAAACCAGCACCTACTTTCTGAAATTGATCCAAAACACATTAGATGCATAGTCTGTGATGCCAGCTTTGGCTATATGGCCATATAAGCACCTCCCTGAAGTTGACCCTGCTCATGTGGTGATGTTGGAGGCTGACAACCATTAGTGGAGGAAACCTCAGGGAAGACAACGTGACTCATGGCTGAGGAAAGTCAACCATTCATGTCAGGAACTACTTGGGGTAGACCAAGTTGTGGACTGGGAACTTGCGCAGAGAGACCCCCAGGAATGGAGTCAGGCGTTGAGTACATCTATGTGCCGCTGGGGCGTAAGTGAGTGGGTGAGTTCAATTACATTGTAAGGCCTATGACTGGATTGTCTTTCAGCAGTTGGACAGCAGCATAATAAAGTCCTGCCATAACACTGCCCCACCATGTTACCGCTGTGATTGATCTCAGCTGGCATAGTGCTAATAGTGCCTCAGCAAGATTCAACAAAGTTTGTTGGAGCATCTATCTGCACTACACGATCTTCAACCATGTTACAAGACAGTACCATAACAAGATATGTATGTAGGTTATAAGATCACCATTTGGTCCAGACTATCGCCATACCTCTTTTCAGCCGCCATCTACAATTCACAGTAGGTAAAATGGGGCATATCACCATTACACCATTACAGAGAGAGAAGTATTGAAATGTTTAGATAAACTCAAGGTAAATAAAACGCCTGGACCTGATACAATCTCACCTAGGGTTCTAAAGGAAGCTAAGGATGAGCTCTCCAAACTACTGACATTGCTATTCAATAAATCCTTGCAGTCTGGAACTATGCCTGATCAGTGGAAGCTAGCTAACGTAACACCGATTTTTAAAAAAGGCAGCAAATCCCTACCCTGTAAGTATTGTCCAATTAGTTTAACCTCAGTTGTATATAAAATGCTAGAAACGGTCATAAGAGACAGACTCGTAAATCACTTAGAGGAAAATAACATACTTAAAAATACTCAACACGGCTTTCGTAACAAACGTTCCTGCTTAGCAAATCTCTTACAGACTTCTTTCACGATATGCTCAACCTCTATGATGAGAGTAAAGCTGTAGATATTATATACTTTGATTTTCAAAAGGCCTTTGGTAAAGTTCCCCACAAACGTTTACTGCTAAAACTAAAAGCGAATGGAATACAAGACGGTGTGTTGAAATGGATAGAAATTTGGCTCAGCGACAGAAAGCAAAGAGTAGTCATAAACGGTAAGGCATCTAAATCGACCAATGTAAGTAGCGTGGTACCCCAGGGATCGGTACTAGGACCAATTCTCTTTCTAATTTACATTAACGACGTAGATGAAGGTCTCACCTGTACAATCTCAAAGTTTACTGACGATACAAAAATTGCAAATAGCGTGCTCTCAAAAGAACAAGTTGACGATATGCAACACAATCTAGATAAGTTGTCATGTTGGGCCCAAATTTGGCAAATGAGTTTCAATGCGGATAAATGTAAAGTACTACATATCGGATACCAAAATGAGAAAGCAAACTATTTGATGAATGGAACTCAGCTTGAGAGTGTAGACAGAGAAACCGATTTGGGAGTAACAATATCGAGTAACCTAAAACAGAGTCAACAATGTTCAGAAGTGGTTAAGAAAGCAAACAAAATAATTGGCTTTATAGGCAGGTCATTTGAGCATAAATCCAAAGAAGTTATCTTAACTCTTTACAATTCCTTAGTCCGCCCTCTTCTGGAATACTGCGTTCAATCCTGGTACCCTTATTACCAAAAAGATATAAACAAGCTAGAACGAGTTCAACGTAGAGTTACCAAAATGACACCTAGCCTAAAAAACAAACCATACGAGGAGCATCTTAGAGAATTAAATTATTTCCTTTAACCCAGTGCAGATTAAGAGGCGACGTAATACAAGTTTTCAAAATCATCAAAGGCATCGACAATATGAATTGTAGTAAGTACTTCACTATCGACCATTCTAATTACACGCGGGGAAACGGTTGCAAAATTATTGGTAAATCTTTTAACTCTCACGAATCTAAGAATCTCTTCTTCAATCGAGTTGTCAACTTGTGGAATGGGCTTCCCCGAAACGTTATAGACTGCAGCACCGTTGATTCTTTTAAACTTCACCTAGAAAAATATCTTGCATCAAACCCGCGACTGACTGCGTTTGTAAATGAATAACTATATAGGATCCCCCCCTCAGTTACTAACCCTTCTGCCCCTACTAACTTCCTAATCCTGCCATGGATATTAGTTCCAGGGCAGTAGTTCCCTTTCCAATGTTCCCTTACCCACTCTAAACCACCGTTTGGACACTTGATCCTCAGTGTTTTGGAGGCCAAGCAGCCTAGAAGGGTCACAAGACCTGTTGTTGCTTGATTTCCTTTGTACTCCTTTGTACTCCCCCACCAAATGTAAATGCCTCCTTACCCCCAGGGAATAAAGGCCCTCCATCACATGGTGTTTGTCTTACCTTTTAGTAACATTCCAGACGTCCCGATATATGAAGTAAGGCGGTGGTGTGTTGTCCTGGTCGTTGATGTCACACCCGGGGTACAAGTCTCCAGTGGTCCTGTTCAAGAACCTCAACTCCTTGATGGTTATACTGAAGAATAGATAATGGGGGAAATTAATGGACGGTTCTATAAGGATGTTAGAAGTTAAAAGAGTATCACACAAGAGCTGTTATTGGTATTTTTCGATGGCTAATATTTTTCCAGCAACTTCTGGGATTTTTTGCTTTGGTATTGGAAATTTGACTGGACTTAGGTGATGGAATTCTTTGAAAAGTTTAACTCATAAACTGTCCGACCAGAACTACCAATAAAAGTCTAGAGAAAAAGCACTTAGGTAAGAACAGCTTAACACACTTTGATTGTTTCAGTAATATAGTCACCATCATAAAAACAAATACTCAAGAGGTCTTCAGCTCAGGCAAATCTCACTTACATCATGGTCTGGATGCAGGGGACAGTGCTGGCCGGCTTGGGAACTGCCTGTTGTGCATCCAGCACAGACACGAAGGACGAGGAGGAGACACCCAGAGCAATGTCATTAATGGGAGGCACTGTATATATTCCTCTGGTATCAGCGGGTACATTGAAGAGTGGAGACTGCTTGGGCTGGAACTCATACTCACGCTTGGGACAGAAGTTTTGCGGCGGGAAGTGGCGATGCAGCCTGTGAAGTCGACGCAAAGAAGGAAATTCATTGGATTCAAGAGAGGGGAAGTCACTTTGTGATTGGTGAACTTGGTTATTATTTGAGGGAGATGGAGTTGACTGTTGCGATGAATCCACATTCTGGGATCGAAGGTGATTTTCAAGATCTTGTGGATTTCCTTGCAGTGATGGATGGTTAAAAAGGGTACGATTAATATGAGATTCTTGGGGATCTCCTTGGGAAAAATTGGGATGGTCTATGAAGTTGCGATCATCCTGAGACACCTCTGGAGCTGATTTTGCTGGATAGAGGTAGCCCTGGGATGACCATTGAGGATGAAACCAAGCCGAAGGATAGTTCGGTTGCTCTCTGTAGGGGCTCAGGGATATGAGTTGGCTGGCTCGGCGAAGGTTGTCGATGATGGGTGAGAACAGGTAATCTTGGTCGAACTTGCCGGGGAAGGTAGTACTGCTTTCATCTGTCGACGATGCCTACAGAAAGAACCAAATATGGAAATTAATAAATTAAGTACATTATTAAATTTGTTGTAGATGGCTGGGCAGGAAACATATGAATCAGTGCAAATAAAAAAATATATACATAAATATACATACTGTATAATTATATATACATAAATATATATATATATATATATATATATATATATATATATATATATATGTATATATATATTTATATATATATGTATGTATATACATATATTTATATATATATATGTATATATGGAACAGTGTGCGAAAAACGGAATTTGAAGGTAAATACGGGGAAGAGCAAGGTTATGGTCTTCGAAAGGGGTGAAGTCACAGAGTGTGAGGTGAAGCTGAACGGTCAGGCTATGGAGATCGTCAACTCTTTTAAGTATCTGGGCAGTGTGTTGAGTAAAGATGGGACTATGGATGAAGAGGTGCGGGAGAGGGTACAACAGGGGAAGAGGGTTGTAGGAACGCTAAAAGCAGTAACAAAAAATAGGGTGGTCAGTATGGAAGTGAAGAAGTCCTTGCATGACAGTGTGGTAATCCCGACACTGACCTACGGAAGCGAAGCATGGACGTTGGTTGAGAGACTCAGACCAAGAGTGAGAGCAGTGGAAATGAATTACTTAAGGAATGCGTGCGGAGTTACATGGAGGGATAGACAGACTAATGAGGAAGCAAGAAGGAGGTGTGGTGTGGAGGTAGATGTGCTGGAAAGTGTGAAAAGGAACAACTTGAGATGGTTCGGCCATATGGAACGTATGGAAAGCGAGAGAATCGCTAAGAGGGTGTACGAGAGCGAGGTGGAGGGACAGAGGGGGAGAGGTAGACCGAATATGAGGTGGAAGGATGGAGTGAGGAACTACATGAACGAAGGCGGTGCTGGTTGGGGGGAGGGGCGTCGACTGACTGGGGACAGAGGTGCATGGGGGCGGTTCGTTCGTGGCCACCCCTTCGGGGATCACGGCGTCAGGCAATAGATAGATAGATAGATGTATATATATATATATATATATATATATGAAAACATGTATGTGGGCTGATAAATTTGTATATACTCCCAGCCGTACTCGAACCTCTGACATTCAGAATGAGTGTCCAAGCTTTTAATCCACTACACTCACGTGTATTTGTGTATTTGTGAGATATACTTGATATTAATGACTCTCGTGTTTGGTTGGGCAAGAATTAAAATGAAATCTCTATAACCCGAGTTCAGTGGGGATCTTGTAAAAATCCCTGCATGGTATCCTGGAATATGGATCCTGCAACTTGTGCATGAATTGAAGAACTTTCTCCATGTAGAATTTCCCTTCTCCTTAATATACATAGGAAAAGGTTAAGGTTAATTTATCACACCGTGGTGTAGTGGATTAAAAGCTTGGACACTCATTCTGAATATCGGGGGTTCAAATCCGGCTAGGAGTATATAAAAATAATACTGTACAGTATATATATATATATATATATATATATATATATATATATATATATATATATATATATATATATATATATATATATACCAGCTATTGATCTAGTCTATGGGAAACGGAGCCGAATAATGCAGAGAAACACCAGGGTGTGACAGAAGATCATGTTCATGTTGTCTATATTCATTGCAACGTTTCGGAGACACTTACTCCATCATCAGGCAAATTTAAAAATAACATACATACACTTGTAAGAATACACTAGTATCATAGTGAATTACAATAATTTCATGAAGCCTACGAAAAATAACTTAGTATGAAAATATGAAGAAAGATTATGGTAAACTTAAATATGTATCATAAATTTATGACATAAAAACACAAATATACATAGATGACATAATAAAGACCACAAACATTATAAGTTAATCACAACACTTCTAAACACTATAAGTTACTAAATTTGGGTGTTCTGTATGAAATTACTATAAAATCCAATGTTAAGAGTGATATGCAGAGAGAGTTGGTGGAAGGAATGTCTTCCTTGGGAGTGCTGAAAGGAGTAACAGAAGCTGTGCAAGCTATGGCTGATCCTAGTGAAGCAATGCAGTTGAGTGAGAAGTTAGCACTTGAGAAATTGAAGTTGGAGTTTGAATTTAAGAAAATTCAATTAGAGACTGAGGCTGAAAGAGAGAGAGAAAGACTTCAGGTGGATAGAGAGATTAAATTAAAGTGGTTAGAGCTAGAAGCGAGCCATGGGGGACGTAACTTTAACCGAGAGAAAGATCCTAGAATTATCCAGTTGCCAGCGTTCAAGGAAGAGGAGGCAGAAGACTTCTTTATCCAATTTGAGAAACTAGCTACAATAAAGAGTTGGGAGGAGACTGACTGGGCTATTTTGGTTCAAACAAAATTTGTGAGCAAAGCAAGAGAGGCTTATGCATGTTTGAGTTTGGCTGAATCTGTGATATATGCTACTGTGAAAGAAGCCGTGCTGAAGACTGTGCAGATGGATCCAGAGGTGTATAGAGTAAGGCTTAGGGAAATTAGGAAGTCTCCAGAGCAGACGTATATACTGTAGAATTACGCAGGGAATGTACGATAAAGTTTTACAGATGGTGTAAATCTGAAGAAGTGAGTACGTTTGAGGGTCTGCGACAAATGATGATGTTGGAGCAGTTTAAGAATTTGGTACACCCTGATGTAAAATATGAGATAAGTAAGTGTAATGTTAAAGATTTAATGAAGGCAGCACGCCTCTCAGAGAAATTAGCAGTGGCCCATAAAATGTACCAACATGATGTATCACATAGGCATGGTGGAAACAGACCGCCACCATATAGAAACCAGTATAGTAAGAGCCAGCAGGGTCAGAGTGTGGGTAATACTGGTAAACAGAACAACCAGGTTGCAGGTAACAGTTTGGACAGCAAGCCTCACTGGCAGCCGCGAAGTGATGTAAGACCACGATCTGGCGCTGGTACCGGTAGATACGCCGCTGGGAGTAAGCCACCAGTTAAATGCTATGGTTGTGGAGAGGTTGGCCACTACAAGTTCCAGTGTAAGAAGGTAGTAAAGTCTGCGGGGCTGACTGTGTCTTGGGGGAACCCTGGGAGTAAGCACAAGGTTGTGTCAGGTACCAAGCACAGTGGTGAGAAGCGGTCCTTTGGAGACTTTGAAACTTTTATAACTGAGGGTAAAATTTCTATTGAGGGAAGTCCTGTAAAGAAAATTGTTGTACTAAGAGATACAGGAGCTAACTAAACTCTAGTCCTCAAGAAAACACTTGAATGGTCAGAAGAGTCGTATTCTGGTGATGAGGTTAGGGTGAAGGGGTTGGGTGGTAAAAGGATCGTCCCAGTACATGAAGTGAATCTTGAAACTGCACTCATTACGGGTAAATGTGAAGTTGGGTTGGAGGATGAGTTACCTGTGGATGGTGTTGATTTACTGTTGGGTAATGATTTAGCAGGTGACCGAGTCGTACCTTAACCCAAGATGACTGAAAATCCTCTGGCCGATACTGTGACGGTTAATGTAACCATCCGGTGAATTTTGTTGATCATGTGGATGCTGATGGTTGTGTGAAGGAAGAAGGAGTTGGAGTGATTAATGTATATCCAGCGTGTGTTGTCACCAGAGCTATGGCTAAAGATCAGTCGTACCGTGAGGACATGGCATTGGATAATTTGTTTGTGGAACCTGCAGTGAGCGATGACTCTGGTGAGGTTAAGGTACCAGTAGATAAGGTGGTAGATGATATACAGTATAAAGTGGAACTAGGTCCTGACTTCATTGTTGATAAGAATGAACTGATTAATGCACAACTTGTAGATAAGGGCTTGGCTGACATTAGAAATGAGGCAGAGAGGAACGGTAAGCCCAGTGGTGACTCTGTAGGGTTTTTCTGTCAAGATGGTGTATTGGTAAGAGTGTGGAGACCACCAAGTGTTCCGGCGACAGATCATTGGGAAGTGAAAGTGCAAGTTGTAGTTCCTAAAAAGTATAGAAGTAACGTAATGACCTTGTCCCATGATTCAAGTCTGTCGGGGCACTTGGGGGTTCGCAAAACTGTAGATAGGCTATTAAGACATTTTTATTGGCCTGGTCTGAAGAGCGATGTGGTAGAATTTTGTAAAAGTTGCGCAGTATGCCAGAAGGTGGGAAAGCCCAACCAAGTCATTCGTCCAGTGCCATTGAAACCTGTGCCAGCCTTTTGCAAGCCATTTAGTAAAATTGTGATAGATTGCGTGGGTCCCTTGCCAAAGTCCCGTAGGGGTAATCAATATCTGCTAACAATCATGTGCACCTTGACAAGGTTTCCCGAGGCCATTCCTTTAAGAAGTATCCATTCAAAGAACATTGTAAGGGAGTTAGTCAAGTACTTTTTTTCATGGGTTGGCCTACCAGAGATTGTACAGTCAGACCAGGGCAGTAATTTTACGTCACACATGTTTAAAAAGATCCTGAAAGATTTGCATATTGAGCAGAAACTGTCTAGCGCCTACCACCCTCAGTCGCAAGGTTGTCTGGAGAGGTTCCACCAGACACTGAAGAACACGTTGAGAATGTACTGTGAGGAGCTAGGCACGGACTGGGATGAGGGGGTCCCTTTGGCTCTTTTTGCTCTCAGAGATGCTGTACAAGAGTCAACGGGATTTAGCCCTTTTGAATTGGTGTACGGCCATGATGTAAGGGGGCCCCTGAGTATGTTAAAAGAAAAATGGCTCGGTAGTGAGGGTGCCCCCGGCCTGATAAAGTATGTGTTAGACTTTAAAAGTAGACTGTTGAGAGCCCGAGAGTTGGCCGCTGAAAATTTGAAGGAATCACAGGGTGAGATGAAAGAGTGGTATGACCAGAAGGCCAGGGCGAGAGAGTCAAACCGGGTGAGAGGGTGTTAGTGTTGTTGCCCTTGCAAGGAAATCCACTCAAGGCCAGATTTAGTGGGCCGTGGGTAGTAGAGAGGAGGGTTGGAGATTTGAATTACATTGTTAATACACCTGACAGACGTAAGAAGAATCAATTATGTCATGTGAACATGCTGAAGCCATATCATGAAAGGAAAAGGGAGAAAGAAAGAGAGATGCAAGGGAACACAAGTTGTGGATGTGTCCTAGTGACCAATGAAACGGAAGAGATGCAAGGGAATGGAAGTTGTGCAAGTGCCCAACCGGATGAGGAAGTGTTAAGAGCCAGATGACATGAAATTGAGTAGATGTGAGGATATAGTCTTGCAAAATTCTGCTGTGCTGAGAACAATTGACAGGAAATTGGAGCATTTGAGTCCTGATGAGAGGGAGGAGGTGAAAGAGATCATAAATGAGTATAAACCCTTATTCCCTGATGCTCCTAGAAGGACAAATGTTATTGTGCATGACATGGAAGTGAAAGATGTTTCCCCCATCAAGCAACATCCATATAGGGTGAATCCAAAGAAAAGGGTGATAATGAGGAAGGAGGTGGAGTATATGCTTGAGAATGATTTAGTTGAGCCTAGTAATAGCCCTTGGAGTTCCCCGTGTGTTCTTGTTCCTAAAGCTGATGGTGTTTCTTACAGATTCTGTACTGATTATAGAAAAGTGAATAATGTAACTAAGAGCGACTCTTACCCCATCCCAAGGATTGACGACTGTATTGACCAAATTAGAGATGCTAAATTTGTGACTAAATTAGACATGTTGAAAGGTTATTGGCAAGTAGGGTTAACGGAAAAGGCAAAAGCAATTTCAGCATTTGTAACCATGGATGGTTTATATCAGTATAAAGTGTTGCCATTTGGTATGAAGAACTCTGGTGATTGTTTTCAAAGACTAGTGAACGAGGTGTTATGTGGGGTTAAGGGTTGTGCTGTGTACATAGATGACATTGTGTTGTACTCTACCGGCTGGGAAGACCATTTGAATCTGATTAGGGAAGTGTTTGATAAGCTCAACAGAGCAAATTTAACTGTAAACTTAATGAAGAGTGATTTTGTAAAAGCAAATGTGGAGTAGGCCTACCTAGGATATGTTGTAGGTCAAGGGAAAGTGAAACCTATTGATCACAAGGTTGAGAGCATTGTGAAGTTTCCCTCTCCCTCCAACAAGAATTTTTACTGAGATTTTTAGGAATGAGTGGTTATTACAGGCGATTTTGTAAGAATTTCTCTACTGTAGCATTGCCTTTAACCAAGTTACTGTCGAAGAAGTCCAAGTTTGTATGGGATAAAATGTGTGAGCAAGCATTTACTGGGATTAAGAACATGCTGATCAATGCCCCGATATTGTCCACTCCAAACTATGACAAACCTTTTAAGCTGTATGTTGATGCTAGTGACTCTGGTGTGGGAGGAGTTTTAATGCAGGAGAGAGAGGGGATTGATCATCCATTGTTACTTTTCCAGGAAATTTCTTCCATACCAGAGAAACTACAGTACAGTAGAGAAAGAAACTCTAGCGCTTGCTTTGAGTCTGAACCACTATGATGTGTATTTGAGAGGATCTGGGGTACCTGTCCTCGTGTTTACTGACCATAATCCCCCTGTGTTCTTTCATAGGATGAGGAATGCAAATCAGAGTCTTGTTAGATGGGGCCTTATTTTACAAGATTATGATTTGATAATTCAGCATATTAAGGGAAAAGATAACATAGTAGCAGACGCCCTTTCTCGCATTCCTCATTCGTCATGAGTCAGCCTGAGGGTTGACTCATTCCTTTTTTTGGAAGGGGGATGTTACATATATGTACTGTATATTCATGTCACTAACTGAATTTGTGGCCTGTAATTATGTTTGCTTTAGTTTCCCCCATAGCCTAACAGTTCTCAAAGTTTTCTATTTTGGTATTGTAAAGATGTATCACCAAATTAATATGTATATTTTAACTATACCATATTAATGATAGTTTATTATGATTATTAGTAATTATTGTAATATGAATAAATTGTAGAGAGATGAGGGGAGAGCGAAAATATATCTGTTTATGTTTTGCAATTTGAAAGATGTACCGGTACTCTCCCTCTCTCTCTGGGCTATCACATAGGTTTGACTGGTAGATTTGGGATGATGTTATAATCTATTAATATCAATGTCATCATGCATTGTCAGATATTTTGTTTTGCTTTGTAATTCATTTGAAATGTCACAGATGATTAATAGGGTATAGAGAGAGAGCCATCACCCCTGGTTTGTACTATATACTGTATCCCAAATATGTGCCCATTGCCTTGCTGTCTTTGAACTGAATTATTTTATATAAACACTTATGTTAAATTGTTATCGTTGACTTTTGATTTGTACCTTTGATATGCATTGATTCTGATGGACTGACCAGTTATTTATAATATGCCTCAGCTTTATAGTAGGTGGTAGTAAGAAGTGAACATTTTCTTGTATCCATGATACCTGTCTATTTCACCAAGATAATTATTTCAATCATGTATTGACTAATGTATTGAGGAGTTGAGGGTCCTGCTGCTACTAGGTACGGTAGGTCATAACAATATATATATATATATATATATATATATATATATATATACAGGGTGTTCCAGTAATGCTTTTCATAAATTATATGGTGGACTCATCAGACAAAAATAAGAATACATTACTCTATGAACATGAGGTTGAGTATTTATAATAACGGAGTTAACGAGTTAAGTTAACGATAGATACAATGCCATTCAGTCCAAGGGGTAATGTTGCCATTTTAGTGGATTATATCCATTTGGCCTTCGCTATCGCCTGCTAGCCTCAAGATAGTGAGCAGTATCCAATCGGCGTTCTCTCTTCAGGCTAGCGAGCGGTAGCGAGCTGATGTTTTCGGTAGGATAATCAAATCCGGCGAAGCCGAACATATTTTTCTACCAAAAAGTCAGATCGCTACTGCTCACTATCTTGAGGCTAGCAAGCGATAGCGAAGGCCAAATGGATATAATCCACTAAAATGGCAACATTACCCCTTGGACTGAATGGCACTGTATCTATCATTAACTTAAATCGTGTAATAACTCCGTTATTATAAATACTCAACCTCATGTTCATAGAGTAATTTATTCTTATTTTTGTCTGATGAGTCCACCATATAATTTATGAAAAGCATTACTGGAACACCCTGTGTATATATATATATATATATATATATATATATATATATATACTGTATATATATATATAAAGATATATATACATATATATATATATATATATATATATATATATATATTATATATATATATATATATATATTGAGAATATATCACAAATACACGTGAGCCACTAAATGTTTCTAGTCTCTCAGTGGGGATCGAACCATCGACCATCAGGATGATAGCGGACGCTTTAATCAATTACACCACGGCAGTCTAAAAGACACTCAGCCTTCTATCCTATTTATGTTAGGGAGAAGGGAAACCCACTAGGCGAATATATTTCAATTCAACCTAGTTGTAGGATCCATATTTCCAGAATACCATACACGGATTTTTGAGTGTCCCGACGCAACTCGGGTAGAAATTGATTTCATTTAATTCTAACCCACAAAGCATGAGAGTTACAAATATTGAGAATATATCACAAATACACGTGAGCCACTAAATGTTTCTAGTCTCTCAGTGGGGATCGAACCATCGACCATCAGGATGATAGCCAACTATATGATAGCCAACAGGATGATGACAACTAGGTTTGAATTGAAATATATTCGCCTAGTGGGTTTCCCTTCTCCCTAACATAAATAGGATAGAAGGCTGAGTGTCTTTTAGACTGCCGTGGTGTAATTGATTAAAGCGTCGGCTATCATCCTGATGGTCGATGGTTCGATCCCCACTGAGAGACTAGAAACATATATACATATATATATATATATATATATATATATATATGTATATTTATATACAGATAATAATATATATATATATATATATATATATATATATATATATATATATATATATATATATATATATGTATATACTGTATATACATATATATATATATATATATATATATATATATATATATGTATATATATATACTGTATATATACCTGCCAAAAAGCTTGTAGATAGACTAAACAAAAGAAAGCATAACTAGTAATAAAAGTATGTTATAATATTATTGTTATTAACAATGATTAACAAAACCAACATTTCTTAAATCACACGACAGGCATCCATCATCCTATCCAATACTAACGCGCCAAGGGCCTGTGATAAACGCTGTTATATGCGAATAAATTACATTCAATTATGACAGAATTTGTTATATTCGCCATATATAACATTATTTCTTATTTATATGCGTTTATTTTATTTATATGATGAATATATGAACCTTGAAGAGTGATTAAATAAGTGGGGAAAGCATTTGGATGGTGAAAAACTAAAACATTCGCCGCCCAGTTGCATCCTCAGGCAGGAGGCGGCGAAACATACACCCTCCCTCTACAAGCTGTCTCTCTATACTGAGGCGAGCGAGTGAAATCTCAAGACTTATATAAGTGCTCTTAGGTAACTCACTTGTGCTATGTAACCGCGGAAGAGAAATTAGCGCGAAAATTAACCAATAAATTATGAAAATAAGAGGAAAAATAGGTGATAATTGAGGAGGGGGGAGGGGGGAAAAGGGAGGGGAAAGGTGGGGTGGGTGAGAAACATATGGATGATTAGTAGGAAGTACTAGAGGGGAATGATCTCACCTAATGACATATTCCTTTGTTTTGAGAGTCCCTGGAGTATTTTTAAAGGGTATTTTTATGGTCTTGCTTCCGTGAGGCCTATCACTTTCGCTACACACATACTTCCGTGAGTTATATCGCACTTCCTGGGTTAAAACTCAGTGTATGGGCCTTTTATTTTATTTTCATTTTTTTACATATTTTCGTTTTAGTTATTTTGAAAACTATATTCAAACAAAGCATTTAAATTACTGTATATGTGTGGTATTTTATTGTGATGATATCCAGTTCTCCACATCGGGGGCTTCAATACAGCTTACATTACATATCCATTCAAAAATTGTATCTTTATGATCTTGATTTACAGCAAGGTGAGCATGGAAGACAAGATGTCACTGGATGATAATGTGGTGATCCCGACATAGACACACAAATGTGAAGCATGGATGCTGTTGGAGAGACATAAATCAAGAGTGAGAAGGGTGGAAAAGGGGTTACTTGAGAGCAACACAGACTTAAGAGGAAGCATGAGAGCAATGTGGTGTGGATGTGAATGTGCTGGAGAATGTGAAGAGGAACATCTTGAGGTGGTTCGGCCAGGTGGAGTGCATGGAGAATGAAATAATGACTAAAAGAATGTATGAGAGTGAAGTGAAAACGTAGAGAGGAAGAGGCAGACCAAGAATGAGACAGAAGGATGGAGTTGAAAGGTAGGCTATATGAGTGAAAGTTTTATTAATTGCGATGTGGGGCGCCTGGTTGACGGATGTCAGATAAGCTAAGAGGCAAATTCATTCGTGTCCAGCGTCCACCCCTTCGGGAATTAAGGGGCCTGGTAATAGATAGATAAAAAAAAAAAAAAAAAAAAAAAAACACACACACACACAAACCAAGTTTCAAGAATTCGATAAGATGATGGGAGCCAATCATGGTATTTCAATATTGTTGTCTGTACTAATCATTGTTAACACCGTAATAATAATTGGCTATATTATATGGATATTCGTATTTAGGATTATATAGTGGACTGTATAATAATATCATAATTATAATAGTTTATATCACCTGAAGACTGGAACTAGTGCTGTAGAACCTAGTTGACCTGTTGAGCCGTGATGATGTTACAAGATGGTGTGCGAAACAGGAGTGTTAGCTAATAGGATAGAGTTGATGAATAAAGAAGGGGGCCACTATACTTAATGATTGATGGGAATGATGATTAATGATCTATGGATTAGTATGGATAGATGGAGAATTGATGAGCTAAGTACTATCACTAATGGGGCAAAATATGAGGTGAAACACGAGAGTGTAAGCAGATGGTCTGGTTGTGGTGGCGACTAGGTAGAGAGTGAATGCGGGGCCCTCACGTTTCACGGGAAGTGCGCCGCTATCACGCATGCGCAAATAGGTAGGGATTTATTTTCCCTCCCAATTATAATTACCTAAGTTCATAGGAATGATAGATTACCCAATATCCAATATAGAACATAATTATTAACTTCTTAATTATTCTATATAACCATTGATCCCACAAACTTAATACTAAATACTAATGTAATACTTAAAGTAAGACTGTCCATATCAGAGATTGGACACATTCCCGCCACCAGGTTTATATAATACAGTATCTACAAAAGCCCGGAGGCTATTTTATTCCGCCATGATTGGGAGGAGGCTTGAGCCGCCTGTCGACTAGGATGCCCACTGGGTACTTTGACCGGTTGATCGGTCGAGGTAGCCCCTGTGGGAATGTCTCCAGGCGTCTCCGAGGAGTCCTCTTTGCACTCAATGTCCCCCTCAAGAGGGTACAGTCGGACAGTCGGCCGCGTATATGTTCCCGTCTTCGTCCGGACTCTAGCCACTCTGACTTCTCCGTCCTGACCGGGTAATAACTCGACAATACGGCCCAACTTCCAAAAAGCGCGCGGACCCTCATCATGGATGATGACGACATCACCGATACCCGGCCACCGACCATTTATTGGTCTCATCTTACACTTATGCGCCTCTCTGAGGGTCACCAGATACTCGGTAGACCAGCGTCGCCAGATATCTTTCGACAGTTTGCGAATATATTGATATCTGGCTGAAATGACATCTTTATTTATGTAGTCTGGATCTTCCAACCCATCCTCCATTTCATTATCATCAGGAAGATCCCGCAACCGATGACCCCGCACCAACACAGAGGGTGTTATTGGGGTAAGATCCCCTAGGTCGCCGGAAGCATAATATGAGGGACGATCATTGATAGTGGCCTCAATTTCCAACAGTAGAGTAGTCAATTCCTCCAAGGATATTAAGGCACGTCCCAACACCTTCTTCAACCCCGCCTTGACAATGCCGATGGCCCTTTCCCATATAGCGCCGAACCACGGCACCCTAGCCGGGATAAACCGCCACTCACATTGAACACTGCCAAGGTGGGACTGAACTTTAGGGTGATTACAAATGTCCGATAAGTACCCAGAGGCCCCAACAAAAGTGCTGGCATTGTCACTTAAAATGATCCGGGGAAATCCCTGTCGACTACAGAACCTCCTGAATGTGTGGAGGAAACTGTCACAAGTGAGGTTGGTGACTATTTCGATGTGAATCGCTCTGGTGACCGCGCAAGTAAATAAAAGCATGTAAGCCTTTATGGTCGGCGAGTCCTTGATCGGCATTGCTCCGCTATAGTCCACCCCAGTGACCTTATACGGGTCTCCAGGGCTGGTTCGCAGGGCTGGTAAAGGTGGCAGTCCTGCATAGTCATAGGGCTTACCTTTTACCCGACGACATTTCAGACATTTACCCAGTACGCTTTTCACCACCTGCCTGAGTTTAGGCACCCACCATTTTTGAGGAACGTAGGTAACCACGTGACCGACCCCGTAATGGCAACAGAGCCGATGGCACCGATCAATTATCAGGTGGGTCAAGGGATGTTTGGAGGGCAAAAGTTTAGGATACTTGCATGATTCCGAGATAGCCGCTAACCTCAATCTGCCTCCACAATGAATTATACCTCCCTTCAGGTGTAGTCCTAACTGGTTGATTAAGTTATTTCTGGACTGTTTACCCTTCACCATTATTTTAAGTTCCTGCGAATAGGTCTCTTTTTGGCATAATTTGAGTAAAACATTATCTGCAGCTGTAATTTCATGTACGTTGAGATGAGCACTACCTGTGGGGGGCATGCTATTTCTTTTTGCCTTCAAATTATTTACGAAACGTATCACCCATGCTGTGACACGCTGCAATCTTTCATAGCTGCTATATTTGTGCCAGTCCCATAACTGTGTGGCATCTTGGGGCACTGTGCCTACAATTTGGGTCACGATACCAGTGGGCTGCTGTTGGAGATCTATTCTCTGGCCATCCATCGGGTTTCGGGAGCCAAGGAGGCCCATTCCACCACAACGCAGAAGAACTCAAACATTTAGCAGACACGCCTCGAGATACCATATCACTTGGGTTCTCTTTAGTCGACACATACCGGAAATAATCAGTCGGGACTAGGGCATGTATCTCGTCGATGCGGTTAGTGACATACAATGGCAGTTTCTTTTGACTGTGAATCCAGTGTAGCATAATTTGACTGTCACTCCACACATAGGTTTCAGAGATATGAAGTTTATCTTTATAGGCATTCTCAACAAAGTTAATCATTCTGGCGGCTAGCAGAACTGCAGTCAATTCCAATTTAGGGATGGAAAGGGACTTGATGGGGGCCACCTTAGCCTTTGCCATGACCAAGTGGCTACCCTCTGGACTGACTAGATATATAGCAGTCCCGTAAGCGACACTGCTTGCGTCAGCAAATGCATGCAGGGAAACAGTCTTTCTGAAACAGATCCTCCTAGAGAACTCAATACAACTACAGAGAACCATATCATCCACTATCCCCCGCCATTCCGCTTGCAGGTCCACAGAGAGAACATCGTCCCAACCCAATTTCAGTCTCCACAATTGTTGGAGAAAGATTTGAGACCTTATTGATACTGGCAACACAACACCCAAAGGATCAAAGAGTTTGGCAGCAAACCTTAAACACTCACGCTTTGTAACCTGTTCAAAAGGAGCATACTGAACTCCAAAGGAGAGAGAATCAGGGTCAGTTTTCCACACCAGGCCAAGTATTCTCACCAAATCCTGTTGTTCCGCAGCAACACCATCCTTCTGCAACACCTTTCTCAAGACGGGACTATTTGTGGCCCATTGGCGCAGGAATAAATGTGCATTATCCATTACTTCACGAGCCATATCGTAAGCATGGACGAGGGAACTTTCATTATCCCCCGTACCTTGGAGGTTATCGATATATAGCCCGGCCCTAATTTACTGTGCGATCTTTGGGTCTACTTTAACAAGGGAAAGATGTTTGAGGATGGTTGCGTTCAACAGAAACTGGGAGCAGGTAGCGCCAAACAATACAACCTGGAACCGATAACATTGTAGAGGCGAATCTAGTCGAAGAGGATCCTTTGGCCACATGAACCTGGTGTAATCTCTGTCGTCCTCATGTAGTTTTAACATCAAGAAGGCTTTCTCAATGTCACTGACCCACGCATACTGATGCAAACGGAATCTCAACAAGACTTGAGCTAACTCCGGTACTAAAGATGGTCCCGTGTACAGACAGTCGTTCAGACTAGGAATGTACTGGTTAACCTTAGCGGAACAATCAAATACAATACGAACCGGAGTAGTCCTGCTTTCCTTTAAGATCCCATGATGCGCCAGATAGTGACATGACCCAGGGTCATCGAATGGAACCTCCTCAATGAAACCACGCGACAACTGATCAGAAATTACCTGCGAATATTGTTGACAAAAACCAGGGTCAGCAATGAACCTCTTCTGGAGTCCTCGTAACCTACCCACAGCCAAACCTTTGTTGGTGGGCAACCGTCCCTTTTCTTCGGTCCAGGGAAGACGTACCTGATACTGTAGACTTTCTGGATCATACGTGACTGTCTCCTCATAACTGATCAAAGCTTGCCGTTCGGCTTGCGAATGTTCTTTGGGTGATATGCCAATGTGGTCTAAATCCCACAAAGCATTCAGTTCTTCTTTGCACGGGAACTGTCCAGTAGACATATATTGGTCCACTGGAGTTACTGCCACTTTTAGAATTGTTACAACCTCAGTATTGGAACTGGATGTGGATGCCGCATAAGAACCACTCAGTGCATATCCGAATTTGGGTGGAAGTAAAACCAAATTACCTACCCGTTTATAACCAGGTCGCACTATGTTGTAGTAATAGTCGGCACCAATTAGTACCTCCAGCTGTGCTGTCTCTGTGACGCATGAATCGGCCAATTTAATGCCATGGTGCTTTAAACTAATCATATCAGCACTAAGACTAGACTCACCTTTATGTTCGGGAAGAACCTCGACCACAATTGCTTCGAGACGATGGAACCTACCCCGATGTAAATATTTCAGTGCTACAATAGTATACTCACGAGGGGTTTGAGTTCCGGTGAAACCATGAAGCCGTAATTCTTCCGTCCCCACGGTTTCGTATGAAAGGGACGGTAGTATGGATTTCTTCACGAAGGTCCTCTGTGAGCATTGGTCTAGTAGCGATCTGACTTTTATACTTTTCCTGTGTCTACCCTTTACAGGCAGCTGAACTGTGGGTAGGATCACAGTTTGCTTATTCATACTTACAGACATTGTTGTTGAGGTTGTAGGTGTTGACTCTTCCCTAGTAGTACCTCCACTTACCGGTCTTGCCTCTCTCTGTTTTGGGCACAGGGAGTGAAAGTGCTTACCCTGGCAATACCTACAATTTTTGATGTTAGGGTTAGTGCACCCATTACTACCATGATCACTGGAGAGACATCCCGCACAGAGTAGTAGTTGCCAAGCTCTTTTAATTTTGAGCGGTCCCGTTTTATGTTTAACCCTTGTCTAGCGGGGTGTTTTGGGCTATTTTGGGCATATTCAGGCCCTCCTGAATGATCAATCAGGTATCTGCATGAAAAGAAATGTATTCAGCAAAAAACTAGGCGCTAAAAGCTTCAAAATGAGACCAGAACGAGCTACGTAGCACTCGTGGTTCTCATGCAGTGGTGCCACCAACATGGGAGTTTAGCGTATAGCGGCATATTTTTTCCCACTACGCTCACTAATGGTAACACTGCCGTCCTCTCGAGAACCGAGGGAGCGTGAGTCAGTGGGTGGCGGTAAGCCCTGGGTGTCGGACGTGTGGCCTGCTGCGCTCCCGGCCATTTGCACTCGATTTTAACCCTTTAAAAGCCTTAACCTAAGAAGTGCGCATGAGGGTAATTAGAAACGTCCCCCTGTGCTGACGTATTTGAGCTGTTTCCATCACTAAATATTCATTTTACCATAAATAGCATTAATACTTATCCATACGCGTCTATTATGGGTTGATTATAAAGGTATTAACCTGAAACAACAATAAAACGAGTGAAAACACCATTTGGATGGTCAAAATCGGAGATATAGGCCGCGAGTTATATAATGTATGGGTGAGGCAACCTGCTTTCCCGCCAATTTCCCCCAAGGCCACTGAGACACAGTCGATCGATATTCTCTCTCTCTCTCTTGCACTCGCTTGATAACACTGATGACAATGCCCTGCTTGCAACTCGCTAATGTTAGCACGAAAATATACCTCAGAATAAGGGAGTAACAGGGAAAATAGGTGATAACTGAAGGAGGGGAGGAAAGTGGGGAAGGAGGGGAGGTAGAGGAGTGATATTTTGCATGGCCCAGGGGCCAAACAAAAAAAAAAAAATTTAAAGTTGATTTTTTTTTTCTCTGACTCTTAAGAGTCTTCCGCAGTCCGCCGGGGGAACTCTTAAGAGTCTTCCCGCGGTTCCCGGGTTAATAATGCTCCTAACTTGCTGCAAATTGGTGCACGACTTAAGTCGAGCGCCGCTCTTTAAGGGTTAAAGCATTTATACCAGGGATGGTTATTCCCACCGCACAGTTTACATGGGAACCGGCTACTACCACTCTGTGTTGCGAATGCAGCCATAGCCACAGGCATGTTCTTTCCTGGGGGAGTCCTGACCAACCATGTTATATAATTCTGCCTGAAAACACCGTGTGAAAGTCTTGTAATCTAGGCTTTGCTCACCCATCTCCCTCCTAATGGTCTCCTTAACTGGTGATGGCAATTTATTCAGCAATGTAACCACACAGAACTCTGTCAGACTCACCTGTTGACTAGTCATAGATCTCATGGCACTTTCCATGGTGGCGTAGAAAGCCTTTAGTTCTACGGCCTGACAATTAGGAGCGACAAAATTATGGAAATGCATGATGTGTGCCGCTTTTACCCTGTCGGGGTGCCCGAAGGTTTCTTGAAGTAAGTCTAAAATCATTGTGCCGAAATCATTAAAGTTAAAACCCAAAATACAACCTTTCAAAATTTAGAATTTAGATGCCGCAATGTTAATTGAAAAGTTAGGCTATCACAGAAATTTTGAAAAAACATGGTTAAATTAGATGCATCAAGATTTACTAGTAATTTAGAAAAGCCAATAAATATCTTTAAATATAGATTTGGTTAGGCTTAATCAGAAAGAACAAATTGTTAATGAACTTAAATTTAAATGTAGTTAGGCCTAATCAGAAAAACAAGACTTATTGAACTTTCAAATTAGTCAATCAGAAAAAATGCAAATTATGGGTTAGTTAAATTATGGCCACCTGTTTAATGAGGCCAGGGTAAATAGCCCTTTCTGGCTCAAAACCTTCCCCTACACTACCTCCCGCTGCCCCGTGCTTAAAAAAGCCATGTGCCATGTTGGCAAATCAGGAAAACCCTCGCGGCCGAAAAAGAAGAAAAAAAATCGCGGGAGAGTAGCCATCAAATGCACCGACAAGTAAACAAAGCAGGCCTGGCCAACGAACACACTAGGACGGGCGAAGGACCATATATTATATGGATATTCGTATTTAGGATTATATAGTGGACTGTATAATAATATCATAATTATAATAGTTTATATCACCTGAAGACTGGAACTAGTGCTGTAGAACCTAGTTGACCTGTTGAGCCGTGATGATGTTACAAGATGGTGTGTGAAACGGGAGTGTTAGCTAATAGGATAGAGTTGATGAATAAAGAAGGGGGCCACTATACTTAATGATTGATGGGAATGATGATTAATGATCTATGGATTAGTATGGATAGATGGAGAATTGATGAGCTAAGTACTATCACTAATGGGGCGAAATATGAGGTGAAACACGAGAGTGTAAGCAGATGGTCTGGTTGTGGTGGCGGCTAGGTAGAGAGTGAGTGCTGGGCCCTCACGTTTCACGGGAAGTGCGCCGCTATCACGATGCGCAAATAGGTAGGGATTTATTTTCCCTCCCAATTATAATTACCTAAGTTCATAGGAATGATAGATTACCCAATATCCAATATAGAACATAATTATTAACTTCTTAATAATAATAATAATAATAATATTCAGTTAGCAATTTACAGAGTTGGTACAATTATAATTATTCTATATAACCATTGATCCCACAAACTTAATACTAAATACGAGGAGGTCCGTGCCAGAGGGGCCAACTCGCCACATTTTCAAAAACAGCGCTCTAGCTGGTTCCCGCTCCGTGAAATTCTTGGGAATCATCTGGCAAAAAAAAACATCCGACTTTCGTCCTTATAGCAACTGCACATAGGGTTGAGCGACCCTTGTTTTTGCCGTTTGGCAGACCGTTTATGGGTGTGAATCTGGGTAGACAGAGGGGCCAACTCGCCAACGCGCTCAGGCAATGAGAGCGCGGCTACGACGTGGGGAATTAACCCTCTCCGACATATGACGCGATTTTGAGCCTATTGGGGATACTTTAAAGCCTTTGTTACCATCAGGGGTATTTATAAACCTTTAGTTTAGTTACTTCAACCTCTGCAGTTGTCTTTGAGTTAACTGTGGGCATAAAACTAATTTTGGAGAGGTAATTATAAGAGTGAGAGAACTCTATTTCTTATTGCTAATCTGGCAACCTCTGCGTCATATGTGCGTGAAAGGGTTAAATGGCCGCCCGCCCGACCACTCACAGGCGCTGTACGAGACGTGCTTCAGTAGTCACGCTCAAACCGAGTTAGAGTCATCACACGAGTGACTACCTCCGCTACTTTAAACATCAATAACTCAAAACTCTACTCGTGGCGAGTTGGCCCCTCTGGCACGGACCTCCTCAGTTACTGTCTATTACTTAATGACGTAATACTTAAAGTAAGACTGTCCATATCAGAGTTTGGACAGGCTATACAGTATACTAACCTGGAATCTTAGGATTAATCTTGAGCCATTAATAGAGTAGAGATGAAGAATTTGGTCCTCATCAATGCTGAGGCCCAAAGTTCCTGCACCATCAGGACTTAACAGGAAGAACAACCGTTGGCTGAAAGGTCCTGTTGGGGAGAGAATCAAGTCTTGGCTTCATGAAAATATACAAGGCAGATAACTCTCACACCCAGTCTGTTGAGAAAGAAGGAAGGTTAAGGATATACATGGCAGATCTCTCTCATACCCATCCTGTTGGAGAGGAAGGAAGGCTTAGCTTGATAAGAATATACAAGGCAGATCCCTCTCACACCCAGGCCTATGGGGAGGGAAGGAAGGTTTGGGTTGATAAGAACATACAGACAGATCCTTTTTACATCCAGCCTGTTGAGGACATTTATTACCCAGTGCATCGCAGTAGAGGTGAAGCATAAGGTATTGCTTCCGCACTTGTGTATGTGTATGTCTGTCTGTTTGCAAAATATCTTGAAAATTATAAATGGATATTTTCATATTTGTTTTCGCCAACCCACTAATTAATTTATATTTACCAAATAATTACGATATTCAAGGTATTGATTCCTGGTTAGTCACTGATTTTACACGCAAGTAACTTTATTTCGTACCTGAAAGTATTCTATTAGCTTTAGTTAACATTGGATGAACCCAATTAGGGGGAGGGGTAGGCCTTGGCCCCCATTCGTCAATATGGCATTTTCTCCACAGAACAGAACAACATGATGTTTGTTGGCTTGGAACATTATACATCTTGTTTTTCTATGTGAGTGAAGGAGACAAAGGGCAAAGCTACCTGTAACAAGTGTCTCCCACAAAATTGAAGTGTGACAGAGAGCCAAATTCAAGGTGCGTTAGAGTTAAAATGTTTGGGCACACAGAGCTTGAAGCAGTTCAAGGCATAGAATGAGGAGAAGACAGATTGAGGAAGAGAGTTCCTAAGCTTACTTGTTGAGTAGATGCAAAACTAGGAAAACTGATTCACTCTTGGGTTAGAGAGTTGGGCAGAATAGGGGTGGGAGTGTGTTGAAATGTGGGTGCCCCCACTCTCTGAAAGGGAGGAGGTATACACTGAGAAAGCTCTGAAGAACACTGATTATTGTGATAGCGGTGGAAGATTGAGAGAGACGTAACATTGCGGCGTGTAGAGAGAGATTGTTGGGAATTAATAAGAGGAAGTGAATTGATGAGACAAAATGCTTTTGACTCTAACGTTTCGAGAAGTGCGGTATGGGTGGAACCTCCCCACACATGCGAACAATACCCGATACATGGGCGCACTGTGCCCCTATACAGAGCAAGAAGCTGTGTGGGGGTAAAGAACACACAGAGACGATTGAGCACACTTAGCTTCTGGGAAGCTGTTTTAGCAAGAGTTGTAATATGATCTTTTCAAAAAAGGTCAGGATAAAAAGAAACACCAAGAATACTGAGAAAAGATAAAGGGTTGATTTGTGTATCGTTGATGAATAAGGGAAATTCGCGTAAATTATCGTGATGGGTAGCTCGAAGGGGAAATTGGGTTTTGGAAACATTGAAACTAACAAGATTTTTTCTGCCCCAATCGGAGATAGTTGATAGATCAGAAAATAGGCTTGCTTTGGCCTTATCACGTTAGTTTTGGAGTGATTGCATGCTGGGTTGTTGTGGAAAACTAGTTGAAAAGTGTAAGGTAGAGTCATCGGCATATGAGTGGATGGAACTAGAGGTAGGCTACAGTTGAGAATATAATTATTGAATATTAGAAAGAGAACTGGAGACAGGACAGAACCCTGAGGAACACCGGAGTTGATAGGTTGAGAAAGTGAGTGATGGCCATCCACAATCACAGCTATGGAATGGCCAGAACTGAAATTAGAAATAGAGGCACAGACGGAGGGATAGAAACCGAAGGAGGGTAGTTTAGAAATTAGGGATTTGTGCCAGACTCTATCGATGGCTTTAGATATGTCTAGCCCAATAGAGAAGGTCTTGTCGAAGTCCCAAAAGGAGGATGACCAAGAGTTAGTAAGATAAGAAAGAAGATCACCATTAGAGCGGACCCTAAGGAAACCATACTCATACTAGCGATCTGAAAGTAGATTATGGGAAGACAAAATTAATGCTTAAGAAATTTTGAATTAAGAAAGGTTTAGACAAATTTAGAGATGCAGGAAATGAGAGCATTTGGTCGATAGTTCAAGAGTTGAGAGCAGTCACCCTTCTTTGGGACAGCTTTAATGAGAGCAAACTTCCAGCAAGAAGGAAAACGTTAGAGGAAAGACAGAGACGAAAGAGTTTACTGAGGCAGGGAGTCAACACGGAAGAACAGTGTTTGAGTACAACAGGAGGGAGACATGCCTCAGTAACTATTTATTAGTGGCCCCTCCATCATTGACGATATGCCTATTAGTATAATAGTCCTCTTTCAAGCACCCGCGGTCAGCGTGTTTGAAAACCCCGCCGCAGGGAAAAAGAGTCCTCATCATAAGTGTAACGCTAATTCTCTTATGGAATCATCTTTATGATTGGGTACTCACTACCAAAAAACTTCGTAAAAAATATAAAATAAAAATTCACTTAAATTTTGTTATATTAAGGCTTTCCTGATCGTGGATGTCTTATGTGGATTCTAGCCCAGACGCTGAACCAAGCGTCTCCATTCCTCCTTCCTCTCCCTGCATGCACCGTGTCCAGACGTGTCTGCCTGTGCTCGGCTTTATTCTTCGTTCACTCAACTCTAGTGAGTCTTTTGCTCATTTGTATTTATCCGAGTTGTACTAGAATAGGTTTAGACTAGCTAGACCAGGCAGCCCCATTGGTGTGCCCGCAAGAGAGTGCTAAAATAGGGTACTATTGTACAGGCGCCTTGTAGCCCCCATTGGGCCCACGCGTCATGTTATGTTCTTGTTTTTATTCTGCGCCTTAGTTTTTGCTACTTAACTATTAGTTAGGAGGCTCACTTTCTGCAGGATAATGCTTTAGGCCATCGCTATGAGGCAGTTGCATTTTATTTGTTTGTTTTAGCAGACGCTCTGGTCTAAGAGTTGTCACACGTGGTGTGGAACTTTCCAGAGTCCGTGTTTTGCTTTTCCCCTAGGCCGTGGGGTTTTCTCCGCTTGTTGCTGCTTCTTCAGAGGTAAGACTAAGATATTCATTATGCTAATTACTATGAGCCTCGTGGCCAGCCTCAGTGGGGGTATTCTTAGTTGGCTAGGGGTTTATTTATTGCTTAATTTTACTGTTTTAGCCTAAGATGTGAATATTGTTGTCATGAGGGGTAATTTACATGATAACAAAGTGGCAGGAGACGTCCTATCTATTTGGTGAGGTTTTGAGGGTTTCTGACTTTCCCATATAAGTCAGTCTCCTTCAAAAGTTCGTTTTTTTCCTCCGGCGATCTTTCTGTGTATCGATGCCGGATACTCGCCTCGCAGGCGAGAAAGAAACTAGCCAAATTACCCGGAGTGGTCTGCTGTACCACTATTCCCGGCAGAAATGCGGATTCCCAAGGGAATCTCGGCCCGGCCGAGTGAACTCGCCCAGACCAAGAGCCTCACGAGGCATGACCAGACTTATAAACGCCCGGCGAAACAGTCCAGTGAGATTGATTACTATCCTTCAGGTCTTTTAGACGAATGGTTAATTTGCTTTCAAGGTTATTACGGGCCAGTGATACTTTATCACAGATAAGCAGTTCAAAGAGACGACAAAACCTTTAGCGTTTTTTTCGCAGACAAGTACAGCGGAAGGTTAGAGTAGCAATTGGTCTACAGCTAATTTTCCGGCGTATTTGTGAGAGTAATGATGTGTGTACCTCTCGGTGTATCCCTATTAGCATTGATTCCTGAAAATTTTCGATTTCCAGATCGCAGCACATCTGTAGCTGCACAGGTCGGCAGGGGAAGGGGCCGATCCCGGCGGGGGGGGGGGGGGGGTTAGCTCCATAATGCTTCTAGTTATTCTCTGTGCTACACCTACTTGCTCTCTTATACCCGTTTTTGCACACAAACTTTGTATCAAATGTGTAAAATTCCTCGATAGATCACGAGGCATTAGGGTATCCAAAAAGTGTGCCATTTGTTCCGAACACCATTCAAATTTATTTGGTAAGTAAGATCATTCATGTCTTGTAGCACTCAAGGAAATCAAAAACACTTTTAATGCCTACACGAGAAATATTGCCCATAAGGCCCTGCACTGTGACGATGAGGCGCTTTAGGAGCACTTGGTTATCAAGTCGCCTGTGCTTAAATTAACACCGGCTGAGTCCACTAAATCTAAAACCAAAACTAAAATTCTATCAAAAGAGCTAGTGAGTAGTGATGAGAGCAGTGATTCTAGCAAGGCAAACCCCCCCGGCCGCCAGAAGACGGGCCGTTCACCTTCACCGAGTGACCGCTCAAGGTCCCGGTCGAGGACCCCCCCTCAGGCAATCTAGACAATCTTCGGTGGAGTCTTCAAGATCTCACATGAGGCGCAAAGATGACGAGGCGACATCTAGCCACAGAAAATCAGAAAATGGACATAAAAGTTCCCGCAAGGAGGAGGTGCAGTCGCGGCACCGGCTAACGCCGGAGTTGCGGCCATTTCCCTCCACCCCTACCTCCACCTTGCCTAATGTCCAATCTGGCAGCTCAGAGGTGGGGACGGAGGGGACTGAGTCAACTCCCAGGGAGGAATCTAGGGAATCATTAAATGTTAATCAGGACGTACATTTTGCGATACCAAAATTGAACTTACCTGACAGTAGGCCCCCGATAGTGTCACAAAGAGTGTTAGCTGAACAGTATCGGGGCTATACAGCTGGCAGACATCAGGACCTTAACAGTTCACAGGTTAGTCAAATGATACCTGATTCTCAACCTCCTAATCAGGGTCGAAGTGTGTGGAGACAATCGGAACCCTCAATAGTGGAGAACAATGTGCGGTTCCAAGACAATGTCAGGGACAGTAATGATATTGAAATTATCCCTTCCTCAGTGCCTGACTTAACTTGGCCGGCTTTTACCCCACGGTCAGATCCGCGGCAACAACCGTCGGAACCATTAGAGGTACAGGAAGAGCCGGAAGTGGTAGAACTGTCTATGGCACAGCCAACACATACAGAGGATGGTTCGGAAGTGGAGTCAGAGTCTTCCAAGGAGTCACATAGTAAATATATAACTACTGATGATTTAGAATATATTTTGCATAAAGTTATGCACCAATACAATGTACCTAAGGCTCAGGATACCCCATAGCTCCGCCGATAGGGTCGGCTGTGCGGCCCCTAGAACCTTCCAGACTTGTTCCTAATAGATCACTCCCCCAAAGTAACGTATTCCCGGTGAACACTACGGCAAGTGGCAATATAGTGCCCGCCTCCTTGACCACTGCCAATGTTCGCGTTATAACTGACGTTACCCCTCCCCCTCTAGACAAAACCCCCCATAGAAAAGGCCCTATGCCTCTTTTATATGGTCCCGACTGCTCGTGGATTCCAGCTATTGCTAAGAACCCGGGCTTAGCACAGACAACAGTATCGGGGGAGATCCCAGTGCCCAGTGAGTGGGTGATAGAAGTTAGTAAAAGTATGAAACTAAGGGCCAAAGATTCACAAGGGCAAGTATTAGATGTCACTATCAAAGCTATTCCAAATGTGTATTCTCCTGAATTTTTTGTATACTCTTCTACTCCGGCATTATCTGCACGACGTTTTGCGGATTGGACAAAGTCTGACGGCGTGAACGATATTAAATCGATCAATGCGCTAACGCCGGAGTTGGATACAACTCCAGCCCTAGATCAGTCTCACAACCCAGTTCTGCAGGTGGGGCAGGTAGGTGTTGGCCCGTGGGTGGACTGGGAGGCAGAAGCTCAACAGTTTGCAGCCACTATCACTTCAAAATCCTCCCACCAAATTCCCCAAGATAACCATATATGGTTTTCCATGCCCATCAATAAAGCCGGAGGGGTGTCCCCAGCTCTTTTTGATTTCTTGTCGGTTCCCAAATTGTCTCTCTATGACCTACAGGAACCCTTCTCAACTTCCCCTCCTGCACACTTAGACAGAGATTTTAAATTGAGAAATAAAGCATTCAGACTATTTTCCCAATTTTTGTTGAGCCGTCAAATAGCCCAGTTCCTCACGAGGACCATAGCCGCTATTTCTGACCAAAATGTACGGAAGGCCACTGAACTATCTAGAAGGCTTCTGTTACAGAATTCCATCCAATCTGTGGGCGACATCCGGATAGCCTTGTTGGAGGCTGTCCGGGCATTCCAAGACTTAAGAGTGTACATGGTTAAGAAGTTACCGGACGACATTGGTCGCCGGGTAACTCTTCCCCAGTTTTAACTGCTTCTTTGCTCAGTCCTGAAACGTGGAGGGCAGTTTATAATATGGTTGACAACTTGCAGCCGGGTACCTCCCAAGCTAGAAAGGAGAACTTCAAGAAACCGTACTCCAAGCCTAAAGGTGGAGGTAAGTCACATCCTTCTGGTGCTAAGCAGCCCTTTCAGGGCCCCATGTCTCCCCCAGCACAAGGAGGTACTCAGCACAAGCCTAAACAGGGTAAGAACTCAGGTAAGTGGCATCACAAGAATAAGCCACAACATAAGTCAGGACAGGGAACGGCACCAGCTAAAACCAGCCAACCGTTCACACCTACCCCACCACCAGCAAAAAACTAGTCAGTCAAGCTCTCTCTCTCCCAGGGCCTATTGAGGGTGAGTTGGATCCAAGGGTAGTGCTGCCGGACAGACCCAGTCAAGTAACTGGGTCTTTTCGGGCGTGTCACTGGGCCTGGCCCTAGGCGAACTTGGGCAAGGACAGTGGTACGCAAAGGGATCACCTGGCGGTGGCTCCGGCGACCTCGTTTACGTCAGACTCAAGAAGTCAATCATGTTTCTTTAGAGGTGGAGTCGCTAGTCCAGGAAGTGATCACCAAGCATGTCATAGTCCCGGTCGATCCAACTTGCCCTGTATTCACATCCAGACTTTTTCTAGTCCCAAAGAGGGACAGTGTTCAAATGCGACCAGTAGTAGATCTCTCGCGTTTGAACGACTATATTCACAATGTTCCCTTCAGGATGCTCACTGTGAATCACATCAGGCTAACCCTTCCACCACTAGGGTGGATGTGCTCGTTAGACCTGACAGACTCCTACTGGCATGTCCCCATCAACAAACGGTTCCAAAAATTCCTCGCCTTGAGGATCAGGCAAGAGACTTATGTCTTTCAAAGAATGCCAATTGGGTTGAACCTCACACCGAGAATTTTCACAAAATTAGTCCGGCAGGCCCTCATGCCAATGTTAAATCAGGGGATCAAGGTGTTGTGGTGCCTGGATGATTGGCTGGTAGTGGCGGAGTCAGAGAGTTTATGCAAAAACCATGTCAATCTCGTTATCAATCATGTACAATCCCTAGGGTTCAAGGTCAACTTGGCAAAGTCGCATCTTGTTCCCACACGGGCAATTCAGTGGATAGGGCTGGTCTGTCAGAGTGTGGACAACCGCAACAGATTTTGAAAGAAATTATTTGTGTTTCTCCACAGTCTGAACACGACAAGGAGGATCTGGGAGTCTCTGATCGTTCTCTCAACTGGATCCAACTAACTGTAAAGTTGGGCCGGTTGAAAGTAAAGAGATTAATCTTGGTAGGCAACAAATATTTCCCGCTATTGCCGGCGGGAAAATTGTGGAAAACTCTTCCCTTAATTCACAACTTACTGTCGGTCTGGGCGAAGAGAGAGATATTGCACTCAACAATGACGTGGGTTTCTCCCCCACCTACGGTATGGGTAAACACAGATGCTTCGGGGACAATAGGCTGGGGTTATCAGTCAAGCCTAGGCCACCAAGGGTAAGGGCTTTGGTTCCAAACCGAGAATTATCATATCAACGTGCAGGAACTGTTAGTCCCTTTGTTTTTCCTTCAAACTCACGGCTCCTCATTGCGGGTGAAATCAGTAGCGTTTCGGATGGACAATTTGTATGCGGTACACTCCATTCAAAAGCAGGGGTCAACGAGGTCTCGGAAGTTGCTAGAGTTGTCAGAGAAGATTTTTGCTCTGGCCGAAAAGCTGAGCATTCATCTCCACTCTTCTTATCTCCCAGGCGTTGCGAACGTCTGGGCAGACGCACTGTCCCGGCGACAGAGCAACACAGTAGAATGGGCTATCAAACAGAGCGTCTTCAACAAGATGATTGCAGAGCCTTACCGTCCACAAGTGGATCTATTCGAGTCTGAAGGGAACCACAGACTCCCTCTCTACCTAACCCGCCGGGTAACGACTTCGGCGGGAGGTCCAGACGCATTGACAGAAGACTGGAACAAGTGGAGTTCCATCTATATATTTTTCCGCCTCCCGACGCTTCACTCATGTGTCAAGTAGTTCACAAACTATTGGGTTACCGAGGCCTAGTCTCGATGATCGCGCCTCTTTGGACGTGGTACCACCAGTTGAAAAAGTGGTGCGAGAACCCGGTGTTGCTCCCGGTCTCGTACTTTCACTTGGAGACAATTGGCAGCCTAGAGACCTCGCTGACTTTTGCCTTTTGGACATTCAGAAAGCTAAATGGTTAACTCCGTATGGGGAAAGTGTCACTAATAAATTGCTTAATCAGTATACTATGTCTACCAGGAGGCAATACCAATCCCATTGAAAAACTTTCACAACCTGGATAGTAGAAACTGCGCAAACAGACACATCAGTAGCTTTGGTTTTTAAGTACTTGGATTATTTGTTTGACCACCAGCGCTTTTCTGTAGTTACACTAAAAAATCATCTGTCTGCCATTAGAACTCCCTTTTACCACCTCACTGGTCTATCCATACCACAGGCGGAGGAGAAATGGTTCATGAGGTCATGTTTCAAGCTTCGCCCACCACCCCGTCAGCTCATGCCTACCTGGTCATTGGACAAAGCCTTATCCTTGCTTCATTCGCGCAAGTATAGTCTTGCGTCGGATTTTAATTTATTATTAAAGAATAATAATAATAGTTCTTAAAGCTAGCGCATGCTAAGCCAGCTAAGGATAGCCCAATAAGACCGATTAGGCGTATTTCCATTGGGGTCCTGTACTACTACCCCATCCCCTTGCTCATGAGGGACGGTAACGACTCAGTGCTTGTGAAAAACCTTTAATGCGCCGAGCGGGGGCGCGATCCCGGGCCTTCTGGGTGGAAGTCCAAGATGCTAGTCACTATACCAGCGAGCCACTAGGCTGTGTTCCTTATGGCCTTGGCTACAGGAAACAGGGTGTCAGAGCTGGCGGCAATGAGCAATGAACCTAATTGCCTCAGGTTTAGTAGATTAAATGGACATTTGCAAATTGCCCCATCTCCCACGTTCGTGGCAACGAATGAGCATAGCGAGCATTTAGGGGAGGTGTGGTGGAGTGGTCTTGCCACTGGCCTGGTAATCCAAAGGTCCCGGGTTCAAATCCCGATGTATCAATGGGAAGATATTATTGGGATGGAATTTGTGCTGTACCTAGTATCAGTGCATTACCACAAGCCCACCGAAACGTCAATAAAATACCCTCATTGTTCCCTGATTAAATAGCACTGTATGAATATTCCCATATTCAAAATATGCTATATGGGTGCAATGCCTGGTGAGTTATCTGCTCAACAGGTGGTGTTGTGTGTGTGTAAGTGTGAGAGTCCGAGTGTAGGGGGTGAGACAGTGAAGCACGGGAACGAGGTGGCTTCAGAGATGGGGTCGTTTCGGGCCATGAGTGAGCACCGTGCCTCATGTGAAGGCAAGATGGCAGGTGCTCGTTGTACTCTACGTGCTTCACATGTCTCACTCCCTAGACTGGAACAAGACCTCACGGGCTTCACTGTTCATTGTAAAGCGGTGAATGTTAAGGCTTTCAGCCTATGCCCGAGAGGAAGTAAGTTGGAATATAGAAGAAAAAAAATAAAAAATACAAAAAATAAATGTTCTCGGAATTTACAATCCCGGCTCTCAAACGGGGACATACACATCATAATTTATGCCCGGTGCAGGCTCTAAACAAGTTCATGAGGGTGTCACAGCCTCAACAACAGGGAGCCCTATAGGTCAATAATACAGGTACGCGCATCACGAGGAAAAAATTGGCTTCCTTACTCGTAGATGTAATCAGGGAAAGTAACCCTGGAGTAGTGGGCCGAGCTCATGACATCAGGAAATGGGCAGTCTCTTTGCTTTTTTTACAAAATTATTCAATAGAGGATATTGCTAATACCAAATTGTGGGCTTCCAACCATACTTCCTTAACTCGGTACCTGTCTGTGGCCCTAGATAAACCAAAAATGACCTGTGTGGCCTTGCGTCAGCGTGTCTAGTACGCAGGAGTGTAAAGGTAACAGAGTATGTTTACTCAAGTACAGTACTTAAGTAAATTTTCTCAGTATCTACTTTTTAAAAAGTAGATTTTTTGCCCAGCACTTTCACTCTAACTTGAGTATTATTTATAAGAAGTACTTGTACTTTTACTCCACTACATTTAATTAGTTCTTTTAATTTTGTGGAGTAAAACTTCAGCAAATTTCAGAAATATTCCTTTCAAAAGATTTGAAATTCCCGATAGCATTTCCCATGGACATTCCCCTGAGAGGGTGACATTCCTTGGCTAGTTCAAAGGTCACCACTATATATATATATATGGCGCTGATAGGCCTCCCTCTCCCCCAACCCCCCAGGTATCCTAATGACTCTCCCATTGTCCCACCTAATCCCACAGGTTTCACACCTCACCCTTTCCACCTGTGATCGACTCAGCATTGCTATTTCATTAGACACTCATCTATTCTGAATTTTGTTTTTTCCCAAATTTCATGAAACAAAGACAACCGTAAACATAAAACGAGCATTAGCTATACAAAAATAACTTATGCAGAAACAAATAACATAAGTGTTGCGCATTCTTGATACAAAGAAGATAATGAGGGAAAATAAAACGTCGTCTGCTGCTCTTTCTCTTACACCAAATAGTAATCAGTTTCCATTCAGTGAATCGAAATATATAGATTGAAGTCATCAAAATATCACTCATTTCTATATTCATTAATGTTACAGACATATTACTCTCAAGTTCTATTCAGTGCATTGCCCAATATACAAAGTATATAATTATGATGAATAAAACAGAATATATAGACATATGGCAAGGATTCCTAAAGTTTGGAATCCTTGCCATATGTCTCTGTAGGCCTAATATATTCTGTGTTATTCATCATATATACTTTGTATATTGGGCAATGCACTGAATAGAACTTGAGAGTAATATGCTGTAACATTAATGAATATACAAATGAGTGATATTTTGATGAATTGGATCTATATATTTCGATTCACTGGATGGAAACTGATTACTATTGGGTGTAAGAGAAAGAGCAGCAGACGACGTTTTATTTTCCCTCATTACAGCATAGGCCTATAAGAAAATACAAGTTATGTTATTCTTTCCATCGGGGTTTGTAATGGAGGATTAATGTTATGAACGGGGTGTTCCTTTTATGTACATATATATATATATATATATATATATATATATATATATATATATATAAACAGGTATCCCATAGGCCTATGTATCTTAAACATTTGGGAAAATACTTTTTACTTTTTGTACTTGAGTAATTCATTCAGTATACTTTTTTACTTCAACTCAAGTAACTTTCTAGTTTGGGTACTTTTACTTTTACCTGAGTAACTTTTTGAGTACATACTTTTACTTGAACTTGAGTATAATTATTAAGTACTTTTTACACCCCTGCTAGTAGGTCTATGTGCTATTTTAATTTAAGTGAATAGAAAGGGGAGGGGGGGGGGGGTTACTGGAGGGCTTAAGACATCTAGACCCTCCACCGAACTATGTGATAAGTTCACGAACTGTGATACTTAATAAGTCGAGCTGGTTTTACAGCTCAATAATTTTTTATTTTGTATATATAAGATAACTACCAGAGTTGTAACTAGAAGATAGTAAATGAAAGTGTATAAACTTTATGCTATGTACAAAGTCATTTTAAGGACATAAAAACATATTCATACCATTTATGTGCCTTGAACATCAAACCTAGTGAATCTCAATGTGATATTCTTTCCAATGTACCTGAATGGTCATTTTAAGCAGACTTTCTTTGAAGTAACGCAATGCTTTCTTTCCCATTTTGTATTTTTATTGTATGTAAGCAATAAACACTTAATTTGTTATATGATTCTTTTCCTCTACCTATAGGTATTTGTTAGTGGTATGATATGGTCACGAATGTCCCCCTCCAGTCTTGAGATATCAGGCATATCGTCAATGATGGAGGGGCCACTAATAAATTATAGGTTTGAGTCTCGGAGGGAAGAATGAAAACCTAATATTTAGTAGTGGCCCAGAAATCATTGACGATGTAGGGCCCTCCCTTCCATCCCCTTCCCATTTGTTTGATGTCTTAAGTTTAGTCTTGATATATCATTGAAGGAGGAATGGAGCCGCTTGGTTCAGCGTCTGGGCTAGAATCCACATAAGACATCCACGATCTGGAGAGCCTTAATATAAAAAAATTTAAGTTAATTTTCATTTTTTATTTCTTACGAAGTTTTTTCGTAGTGAGTACCCAATCATAAAGACGATTCCATAAGAGAATTAGCATTACACTTATGATGAGGACTCTTTCTCCCTGTGGCGGGGTTTTCAAACACGCTGACCGCGGGTGCTTGAAAGAGGACTATTATACTAATAGGCATATCGTCAATGATTTCGGGGCCACTACTAAATATTAGGTTTTCATTCTTCCCTCCGGGACTCAAACTTATATTTGCATTCATGTGTTATAATGTGTCAGTCTGTCTATCTGTTCACACATCTCAGGAACAGATGCATGGATTTCAAGGAGACTTGATCGGCACTTTATTATGATTGCCAAAAGAATGCCATTAACTTTAGTCAACATTTGTACTCTTCGAAAATGACAACGAGAAGCTTTTGTTCTATAAGCACGATATCCAGGGTATTATTTCCTGCTTAGTTTCCGACTTCATACACACACTTTGGAAATGATTGAATGACACTAATGAAGGAGTAGATGTGTCCCTGTTATAGAGCCCCATAATATATAGTATATTGCAGAGTTAACACCAATGAAGGGGTATACAGTATGTGTCCCTGTTATAGAGCCCCATAATGTATAGTATATTGCAGAGTTAACACCAATGAAGGGTATACAGTATGTGTCCCTGTTATAGAGCCCCATAATGTATAGTATATTGCAGAGTTAACACCAATGAAGGGGTATACATTATGTGTCCCTGTTATAGAGCCTCATAATGTATAGTATATTGCAGAGTTAACACCAATGAAGGGGTATACATTATGTGTCCCTGTTATAGAGCCTCATAATGTATAGTATATGGCAGAGTTAACACCAATGAAGGGGTATACATTATGTGTCCCTGTTATAGAGCCTCATAATGTATAGTATATTGCAGAGTTAACACCAATGAAGGGGTATACATTATGTGTCCCTGTTATAGAGCCTCATAATGTATAGTATATTGCAGAGTTAACACCAATGAAGGGGTATACATTATGTGTCCCTGTTATAGAGCCTCATAATGTATAGTATATTGCAGAGTTAACACCAATGAAGGGGTACACAGTATGTGTCCCTGTTATAGAGCCTCATAATGTATAGTATATGGCAGAGTTAACACCAATGAAGGGGTATACATTATGTGTCCCTGTTATAGAGCCTCATAATGTATAGTATATGGCAGAGTTAACACCAATGAAGGGGTATACATTATGTGTCCCTGTTATAGAGCCTCATAATGTATAGTATATTGCAGAGTTAACACCAATGAAGGGGTATACATTATGTGTCCCTGTTATAGAGCCTCATAATGTATAGTATATTGCAGAGTTAACACCAATGAAGGGGTATACATTATGTGTCCCTGTTATAGAGCCTCATAATGTATAGTATATGGCAGGGTTAACACTGCCAGGGGTTTACAACCATCTTAGGAACCTCTTTCATTATCATTATCATTACTGTTATTATTATTATTATTATTATTATTATTATTATTATTATTATTATTATTATCATTACTATTTTTATTAATGTTATAATTAGTAGTAGTAGTAGTAGTAGCAGTAGTAGTTATTCTACAATATTAGTAGGCCTATACATATATTATTATTATTTTTATAATCATTACTGAATAGATGATATATAATAATAGATAATTCCGGGTGGATGGGACTCGTTAGCCTTGGTCGGCAACCCATGTAGAGGAGACAACCTTATAAAAATCTGGGTGGATGGGACTCATCAGCCTTGGTTGGCAACCTGTCTAGGGGAGTAAACCTGATACAAATCGGTACTGCTTACATAAGGGTGAAGCAGGTTAGTGGAAGGACTAGCCAAACACCACTGTAGAAAAATAATGCTAAAAAGATACATAGAGGGCCTCGGGGTCGTACGGATCCTAAATTGAGTGGTCAATCCTGTAAGTCCTTCAGTAAACTGGCATGGGTTGTCCCTCTTACAGGGGATAGCTCGACTTTGGGGCCTTCTGTGTATGGCCACCCTCATTAAGGGGAGTAAGGCATCCAGCAATAGATAGAATAGATAATTCCACGAGCCAATCAGTAGGTAGAATTCTCCCAGGTATGTCACAGGAAAATTCAACAAACTTGTTACTTTGGTAGCCCGAGCGGCTTCACCAATTACAAGCGCTCCCTGACGCCCGCTGTCTTGACCGTCCAGCCACCTCAAAAACGCCTGAGTTATAACCCACCCTCGTTTCACTCCCGCATCATATATCCCAGCAAAAGGTGTTCCAATACCACGGTGCCAGCCTTATACTCCCGTCAGCCACTTAAAAATGTGGAAGGAGAGAACGTGGAACTTTAAAGCTGGTGTGCGTGCCTTGGTGACACTCGGCGCACGGTTCAGCCAATCAGCGGCCAGCAGAGCGGAAGGGGCGGGTATTAAAGGAGGTGGAGTCACACGGAGGCAAGGGACAGCCTAGTCAGCAACTCTCTAAAGGCACTTCCTACCCACTTATCCTTCCCAACAACCATGGGGGGATAAAAGAAGAAAGAGAGCCGGGACAGCAAAGTGTATTGGAGGCAGCCTACTAGCAGAGCAAGGAGAAAGTAAATTGCTCTGCCGCTGCCCAGATACACCTCAAATACCCAGTAGCGTGCGGCCACATTGCACGCCTGCCTGCACACCATTTCTCAAGCGGTTCAGAATAGAAACCAGGTGATGGATGGGACCGAGAGCTTCCACTGTGTGTACTGGCCAGCCTTGAAGTGGTAAGAGTTGGGAGAAGCAGACAGAAGCTGAACAAGATATTTATTAATGGACCCTCACGGGACCAAAGAGACTTATTGAGATATAACAATGTTTGAAAGACTGTCTCAAGTCCTTTAAAATTGATGTGTCCTCTCGGACAACCTATTCAAAGAAAATTTAGACAAATTACGTAATAAACTACAAAGAGTTGGTGTATAGCTTTTCTTGGTTAGCATAGCGAAAACTATTCATTTAGCAATAATGATAGGATCTTATAAGGAGATTAAACATAGTTATACATAGGTTTACATTACCGAAGAGTTTTGCATAGTTACTTATAATTTATTTAAGTAACACACAGTTCTTAACATTAAATTTAATCGATGGAATAAGGACGTACGTGCCCCACTATCGAAGTAGCCAGGTTTATGTAATTGATAGATTTGGGACGTACGTGCCCAGCTATCAGAGTCTAGAAATCGATGCATTCGGGACGTACGTGCCCAGCTATCATATGAGACTAGGCTGATCAGAAGAGTGGACTGCTGAGAATCTAACTCGTTCTGAAAATTAGGTCGTAACGTAACAATATCTGCCACCAATGCAGGCTTGAATAGTAGTGGATTGTGAGCGTAGAACTTTACCTGGAGTATTAGATAGAAACAGGCAATCAAGCCTCCTTATTTGGAAACATTTCTGTTATAAGGAAACTATCATATCACTACAGATATAACCTCGTCGAGAGCATGCTATCGATCGCGCGTAATATCATTAGGACAAGAGACTGAAACTGCATGTATGTGTGGAACACTCGGTCTTAAAATGTTATGTATGTATGTATGTATCTATAATAAGAAATAAGGTCCCACCTCATCAACATTAGTTTCTTTTGATTTGATTTATGGTTATTGTGCCTTGAGACCAAACTCAAAGTAAGTCAAACTCTGAATAGCGATCGTACAGATAGGTTGTAATGGGAACTTGAAACTCTAAAGGACAGTTTATACTGTATTATTGTAGTTATTCAAACTCTTCCAGTTTGAACGTATTTCGATCCGGATCGAGAAGAGGAAAACTGAGGTAAGTGCCAGTGTATATACATACATGCATACATATATACTTCCGAACAACTGTTGAATTATTCCAACCCTATTAATATAAGTCATTTCTTAATTATATACTACAATTACTATTGTTATTATTATTATTATTATTGATGTATATAATTCAGAAATTAGACTACTTATACTAATATGGTTGGAATGATTTGAAAGTTGTTAGGAAGTATGTACTTTATTTAATAAACACAAAGACAATCAATATCCCTCATAGCTAGTGGTTCTCGATCCGGGTCAAAATACGTTCAAACTAGAAGGGGTTGAATATGTATGACAATACAGTATAACTTGTCCTTCGGAAGTATAAATTGCCATTATAACCTATCTGTACGATCGCTATTCAGAGTTTGACTTATTTTGACTTCGGTGTCAAGGCACAATAACTATCAACCAAAAAGGAGATTTATGCATTTAATAAGGTACGTCCTTATTTCTTAGGATGGATATTACGCGCAATCGATAGCATGCTTTCGACGAGGTTATATCTATAATTGATAATGTAGTTTCCTTTTAAAAGGAAAGTTTCCAAATGAGGAGGACTTGACTGCCTTTCCTAACTATTACTCCATCTAAGCTTCACTAAAATAACCCTATTTGTCAAGCCTGCATAGATTGCAGGTATTTTTACGTTAATTCTTACTCCTCAGTTCGAGTTAGACAATCTTAGTCCTTTCACCTCGCTCTAATACACTCTCTTAGTCATTCTCTCGCTTCCCATATGGCCGAACCATCTCAAGGTGTTCCTTTTCACACTCTTATGAAATTACTACCTGTATTTAACTACCATTGATCTTGCTATCAGAACCTGTCACTATTTCTAGCTATTTTATAGCTTTCGCTATTCTAACCAAAGAAAGCTATACTTCAACTCTTAGTAGGTTTATTGCATCAATTGCCTAAAACTTTTTTGAAAAAATCTGCCCAATAAGGCACATTAATTATTTGGTGCCTCAGGACAGTCACTCAAGAACATTCTTTCTCTCTCGCAGGAAATATGTGTTTGATCAGCTTCTTCTTTTTTCTTCACCTACCTTCTACCACCTCAGCGCCGGCCAATATACTCTGCCAAATTCTTCCGTTCCATTTACCACCTGGTTCCGGCTCTGGATAGCTTGGGACATGGTGTGTAAGCGTGCTATATGGTCATATGCTACTGGATATTGCAGGTGGATTTGTGCAGAGGCTGAGTGGTTGATATTTGCCTTGCTCTGGATATATGCAGCTTCTAACTCACTCAGCTGACCAGGAATTATCTCTTCTTTTTATCCCCCCATGGTGGTTGGAAAGAATTGTAGACTTGTAGGTAGTGCCTTTAGAGAAAAGTTGTCTTGACTGTCCCGTGTCACAGTCTGCCTCCTCCGGCTCTGCCCCCCTTCTTAAATACCCGCCCCTCCCAGCAGGCGGCACGCTGATTGGTGGAGATGCCCTGGTAAAGTTACCAGAGTATGCGCGGCAGCTTTGAAGTTTTCGTTTACTCTTCTCTTGCTTTATCTCATTGCAATAATATCCTGGCAAAGCATTTTCCACATTTTTAAGTGGCTGACGTGAGTATAAGGCTGGCACCGTGGTATTTGAATGCTTTTTGCTAGGATATACAATACGGGAAGTAAATGTGGGTGAGTTATAAATTAATTGCTTTTTGGGCGATTGAGGTAGAAAGTCGGCAAGCTTCAGGCCACGGCGCTGATTGGTGGTGACATTTTAGGTGCTAATGTGACGATCTGGCTTATCTTTCCCGTGGTATTCCTGGGAGAATTCTGCTGGCTGATTGGTGCTTGAAACTCTCCCTTCAATTATTATTATTATTATTATTATTATTATTATTATTATTATTATTATTATTATTATTATTATTATTATTACCTGGAGGTGGTGGGTCCTCATCATTTGTGGGTAGTACCGTGGTCACGACATCTGTATATACAGTATGTTAATTATTATTATTATTATTATTATTATTATTATTATTATTATTCTCTCTCTCTCTCTCTATCTCTCTCTCTCTCTCTCTCTCTCTGTCTGTCTGTCTCTCTCTCTCTCTCTATATTCGTGCATGAGGGTGAAGTTCTTAGCAGATTTAGATGTACTTCAGAGAAGGTAGCAAAAAGAATAGGTAAGTTAAATAGGTTCAAGTCATCCGGCCCAGATAGCTTTCTTCCCCAAGTTGTACGAGAAGTGTGAGATGAAATCGCACCTTTCTTGGCAGAAATCTTCAATAAATCACTAGAAAATGGAGAGGTCCCTGAAGACTGGAAACTGGCCAATGTGACCCCAATCTTTAAGAAAGGGGATTATGAGTGTCCCAAGAATTATCGGCCAATTAGCTTGACTTCTGTCATAGTAAAACTCTAAGAAGGGATACTAGTAAACAAGATACTTGACTACCTAGAAATCCACAATTGAATTACAGATTCCCAACATGTATTCAGGCAACACCGATCATGTCTTACAAATTTGCTGGAATTTTTCCATAAAATGCTGATTGAGAATGACAAAAGTAGAGCCATAGAAATCCTTTACTTAGATTTTCAAAAAATATGCCCCACGTGCCTCCTGCATGTTGTAAGAGGCGACTAAAGAGGTTAGGTCGGAGGGCTTGCGACCCTCCACCCGTGAACAAAAAAAGCAACGAGTAACAAACAAACGGCCTCGGAACGGGACGGACATAATGTTGACGAACTTCGACCGACCATGGATAGTCTAAGGATTGCAACTTGGAATGTAAGAGGCATGAATGATGATACAAAAGAGAGAGAGGTCCTGGAAGTGTTAGTGAATGCCAGACTGGATGTATGCGGAATGACTGAGACCAAATGGAGGGGTACATGTGTGATAGAGTGGGAGTGTGGAATGGGTGTGTGTGCTGGAGTGAGTGAGGGAGAGAAAGAAGTTGCATGTTTGTTTGTAAGTAACAAATGGAAGGAGCGTGTAAGAGACTATGGTTGTGTGGGTGAGAATAAAAGTAGAAATACAAACGTGGGTGGTTGTGTGTGTGTGTATGGTCCGACAGAGGATAAATTTGTAAGAAAAAAAGAGGAGTTTTGGGAGAATGTTGAGGTGGGCCTTGATAAGTTTGGAAAGAGCGAAATAATATTTTTGATTCGGGATATGAATGGGAAAGTGGGTGATAGGAAAGTTGATGGAGTGGTGGGAGGTTGGGATATACACAATCAGAGGTGAATGGGAATGGTAGTGCACTTGTGGACATATGTGTGGGGAGGAGGCTGTGGATAGCCAACACCTTCTTCCGACACAGAATAATACAAAGGTACACATGGAAAGTAGTGTGGAGCAGGAAGGATGGGACAGTGGAGGAACGAAAGGCACTGATTGATTATATAATTATGTGTGGATGAAAATGAAGAATTCTGTGCTGGATGCTAGGGTGTATAGGGGTATTGGGGGGAGTCTGTCTGACCACTATGCAGTAGTAGCTAAAATTAGGATATAAAAGAAGTGGGTAAAGGGAGCTGGAGGGAGGCGAGAGGAAGGTGGAGTGGTTGCAGGAGGAGGAGATCATGGAAGAATTCAAGAGAGCAGTAGAGAGATGACTAGGTAGGTTTGACCTAGAGGGTAAGGAGGAAGTGGAGGAGGTGAGCAAGGTATTTAACCCGGCAAAGACTAGACGATGGTATTTGAAACGTCCCTCCATGCGAAGGTATTTTGGTTAATTCCCGACGAAAATTGTCATTTTACCATAAATATCGTCATTACTTATTCATATGCGCCTATTTTATGTTTAATATGAAGATATTAACATTTACGAGCAATAAAACAAGTGGGAATAGTATTTGGGGGGTGAAAAAGACGTATTATTGCCGACTGGTCCATTCATGAGGAAAGAGCCGCGGCATATATCCTCTCCTCCTGAGTTCTCAAGCAACACTGACGGCTCTAAGTAGAAGTCTCTCTGTTGCAAGGATCTCTAGGTTGCCTCGCCCATGCTATAGAGACCGCGTTAAGGAAATTCGCGCCAAAAAATTATGCGATAATAGGGGGAATAAGAGGAAAAATAGGTGATAATTGAGGAGGGGAAGGGGGGGGGGACACATATGTAGAAATGGTAGCAAGTAATGGATGGGAATTATCTCACCTAATCACATATTGTTTTGTTTTGAGTGCCACTGGGGTGTTTTTAATTTTTTGTTTAGGCCTTGGATGAGGACCTTCGCCTTCCACCACCAAACCTCTTATGAGAACGCTCGACTTTCCCGGGTTAAGGAAGAGATATGTGCAGCATGTGAGGAGGTGTGTGGGGTAAGGAGAAGAGTGAGGGGAGTAGAGGGTACAGCGTGATGGACTGAAGAGAAGAAGACAAGAAGAAAGCGTATAGAGAGTGGTTGGGTAGTAGAGGGAATGAAGATTTGGAGAGACAGAAAAGACCGAGGTACTTGGAGAAAAAGAGAGTGGTGAAGAGAGTAGTGAAGGAAAGTAAGAGAAGAGCAGATGAGGAATTTGGAAGGAATTTAAGTGTAAAATGAAGGGAGTGTAAGAAACTGTTCTGGAAAGAGGTCAAGAAAGTTAGGGAGGGTAGCAAGGGAAATAGTAAGGGTGTGAAAGATAAGAATGGGCGAGTGATAGCCAAGAAGCAAGAGAGAGTCGAAAGATGGAGGGAGTGCTTCAACGAATTGCTAAATGTAAGGAATGAAGCACCAGCAAACATAGTTGGATGGGGTATGGGAGGGAAGTAGGGGAGGAGGATATGGGGATCAGGAGGTCAAAAGTGTCTGAAGCCATGAATAGAGTGAAGATGGAGAAAGCATCAGGAATAGATGGAGTGTGTGGAGAAATACTGAGGTATGGTGGTGAGATAGTGATTGAATGGGTATGGACAATGGGTAAACTAGCATGGGAGAAGGGGAGAGCACCTGATGACTGGAAGACTGTATAAGGGTAAACGGGAAAGTGGAGTGTGTGGTAACCACCGGGGAATATGCCTTCTAAGTGTGATAGGGAAAGTGTACAGTAGGGTAGTGATTGAGAGAGTGAGAGCGAGAACGGAGAAATGGATAGGTGACTAGCAGGGCGGGTTTAGGAAGTGAAGAGGATGTGTAGATTAGATTTTTGCCCTGAAATGTGTTGTGGAGAAAAATCTGGTGAAGGGACATAAGTTGTATGCTGCCTCTATGAACTTGGAGAAGGCCTATGATAGAGTTGATAGAGAAGGTATTTGGAAAGTACTGAAAATATACGAGTAGAGGGCAAGTTGCTGAAAGCAGTGAATTGCATGTATGAGGGTGCAAAGGTGTCAGTACATTTGGAGAATGAGCAGAGCGAGTTCTTTGATCTGAATGTTAGGTTAAAGCAAGGGTGTGTGATGCCCCATGGTTGTTCAGTATATATATGGATGGAGTCATGAAAGAAATACAAGGAAGAACAATGGATGTTGGTGTACCTCTGATAAGGGAAGGAAATAAGTGAAAGTTGCCTGTACTGCTGTTTGCTGATGATACAGTTCTGATGAGCGATAGTGAATGGAAGTTGCAGGGGCTGGCAAGTATGTTTAGAACAGTGTGTGAAAAACGGAATCTGAAGGTAAATGCGGGGAAGAGCAAGGTTATGGTCTTCGAAAGGGGTGCAGCCACAGAGTGTGAGGTGAGGTTGAACGGTCAGGCTATGGAGAATGTCAGCTCATTTAAGTATTTGGGCAGTATGCTAAGTAAAGATGGAAGTATGGATGAAAAAGTGCAAGGGGGGTGCAACAGGGGAAGAGGGTTGTAGGAACGCTGAAAGCAGTAACAAGAAATAGTGTGGTCATCATGGAAGTGAAGAAGTCCTTGCATGACAGTGTGGTAATCCCAACATTGACCTACGGGAGCGAAGCATGGGCGTTGGTGAAGAGACTCAAACCAAGAGTGAGAGGGGTGGAAATGAGTTACTTGAGAAGTGCGTGCAGAGTTACATGGAGGGATAGGCAGACGAATGAGGAAGTACGAGAGAGGTGTGGTGTGGATGTAGTTGTGCTGGAAAGTGTGAAAAGGAACACATTCAGATGGTTCGGCCATGTGGAACATAATATGGAAAGCGAGAGAATGACTAAGAGAGTGTACGAGAGTTAATGTGGAAGGACAGAGAGAAAGAGGTAGACCGAGTGAGAGGTGGAAGGATGGAGTTAAGAAGTATATGAGTGAAGGCGGTGCTGGATGGGAGGAGGGGCGTCGACTGACTGGGGACAGAAATGCATGGGGCTGTTTATATCGTGGCCACCCCGTCGGGGATCACGGCGTGTAGCAATAGCTACTGTATATAGATATAGATTTTGACAAAGTGCCTCATTGCAGGCTAATGTCAAAAGTGAGTGCCCTAGGTATCAATTCAGAGGTCACAAATTGGATAGAAAGTTGGCTAACAGATAGACAACGAGTGGTAATCAATGGTGTTTCCTCTGAATGGTCTCCAGTCACTTCTGGAGTTCCACAGGGATCTGTCCTTGGCCCACTTCTGTTTATCATATATGTCAATGACATTGATATTGGTCTGTTGAGTGTGATCTCCAAGTTTGCAAACGACATAAGGCTTGGAATGAATGTGAAGGAACCCAAAGGGGTTGAGCAGCTCAGGATGGACCTCAACAGACTGGGTGAATGGTCGGAGATATGGCAGATGCCTTTAAACTTGGAAAAGTGCAAGGTGATGCATATCGGCCAAGCAACCCCAAATCAGACTATTCGCTATTGAGAATGCCTTTGGAAGTAACCGACTTGGAAAATTATTTGGGTGTTCTGATTAGCAGGGACCTAAAGTTTTACAAGCAGTGCATTAAAGTAGAGAAGAAAGCTCAAAAATTATTGGGCTATATTAGGAGGAAATTTAAGTATAGAAATTAAAATGCCCCAGAACGAGAAGCCCACCACAGAAGCTACGAGCGAACACCACACAGAAACACCCGAAAGAAAGGTCCACAGAACGAAAGGACCAGCTGACCGAGCCAACCAGTTCAGACAGGCCCAAGCCCACAGGGCTAAGCAGCTCCAAACCACACCTGCCTACCCCTTCTAAACACTGACCTTTCCCACACCTCACATACACTACCCCTCGTGTCCTACACCTCTACCTACATGATGATGAACATGGCCCTATGTCGGGCCCTACACCGTCATACAAGTCCCAAATGCCTTTCAAGTCACCATCGATTATCACGGCGTGACTCGCACGTTCCGAACTAGATTCGTCCGAGCGTTTAAACCTCTAAAGCCACAAGACATTACCCCACCCCACATGTCCGACCCTGAATTAAACACCCCTACTCACCCTTCCACTCAGGCTATGAATATTCCCATACAAACCCCTAAGGGCCTAAGCCCTCCAGCACCGAACCGACAAATCATTCCTCAACATACCCCCCAAACTAACCTCCACAAACCCCAAGCCCCCACTATCACACCCTCCTCCACCATGACACCTTCCTTCACTTCTGATAGTCAAGTACCTCCCCAACTTATCCAAGTACGAAAACCTCCACCCACAGCCCCGACCACAACGGAAACCCTCCCGTCTAGCCCTGACATACCTCCACCAGGCACCACAGTGAGAAAACCACCACCCCCACCCCAAACCAAGTACACACCCAACCGCACCACACAATCTACCTCAGTAACATCACGCTACAACTTACGCCCACGACAAAAATCTTTTAAAACCTCCAGAAAACACACCCTGCTAACCAAGTTCCGTAGGGCTGCCAGGCCACTACTCCTCCTCCTCCACCACTTCTTCTTCTTCGTCGAATTCTCCTCCACAATGGGAAAGAAGACGAATAATCACCAGTAAACACCATAAACCCTCTAACTATATTCCAGAAGTAACAAGCCCCACCCCCCCACGAAAACACATACCTTCCTCTTCAACCTCATCCCCTCTCAACCCCCACCTCATTACCCCGAATGACCTGCTAGATCTACCCCCCCACCAAACACCCATAAAACCGCCTACTTCCACCACCAGCAAATCACTGACCTCTCCAAAGGACACACCCCACACACATCCCTACCCCCAACCCTCCAACTTAAATCTCCACTCCCTACGCACCCGTCTAGCCACCCCCCCCCCCCCCACCCCCCCGCATCCGCCCCTTTCCCCTCTACTATCCCCGCAACCCCACCCACACATCAACCAACCTCCTCATCTCATCGAACCCCCAACCAACCAACCCCTAAAAAATCCCTCCACAAAGTCACCCCTGAGAGAACCCCCATACATACCCCCACCAAATCCTCTTCCATTTCGCCTACCACCCTCACCCAACAAAAACCTCCACACGCATCTACCTCTCAAATAACCCCCGACCTGGCCCCCAATAAATGCCCTTCACCTGTAAAACGTTCTTCCCCTCAATATAAAACATCGTCGAGCGACTCAAGTCCCACGACAAACATCTACCTTCCCACCACGACCTCCAAAGGTAGAATAATCAATAGACCCATCAGATTTAAAGACAGTTATACAAAAACAACACCCCGTTCTGACACTAAAGACCCAAGCCACACAACACACACGCCCCCTCCTTCTCACACACCTCCTTCACGCACCTTACCTAAACCGATCTTGCGCATTGCCTCACTATATTTCCCCAGCCTACAACACCGCCCAAGAAAACCCCCAAAACCCCAGACTCATATCCCCCCTTCATCCCCAGCTCTGTTTTCACGCGTTAATCCCTCCCCTTCGGTTAGTAACCCATTCACCACACTAAACAGACCTCCTGTCAGTCCCACACACCTCACTCCGACCCCCACGGGGAAAACTACAAACCATTCATACGAAAGGTTAAAGTAAAAACCCCCACTGGACGTTTAGCCCGTCTACAACGCCCACATCAAGCCCGGGCAACCACCCGCCACAACACAGAGGACACATTCCTACAGGTATACATTGACCTGCAAAAGAAACCTGACCCTCGCTCTCTTGCTTGGTGGGACCTTCTAAATACCCACAAAATGACCCACCATGACTATGCTTCTTTGTACTTCACCCTTGAGGCTCGGGGACGAGCTTACAATGAAGGAGAGGGAAGTAAAATGCCCCAGAACGAGAAGCCCACCACAGAAGCCATGAGCGAACACCACACAGAAACACCCAAAAGAAAGGTCCACAGAACGAAAGGACCAGCTGACCGAGCCAACCAGTTCAGACAGGCCCAAGCCCACAGGGCTAAGCAGCTCCAAACCACACCTGCCTACCCCTTCTAAACACTGATCTTTCCCACACCTCACATACACTACCCCTCGTGTCCTACACCTCTACCTACATGATGATGAACATAAATACACCTTAAAGTTAATACACCCATGCTCTGTCCCTAAGTTTAGGATATTAATATCAACATACCTTAAAATACCTTGTCTTGCCAGACTAAGTTTCTGAAGACCAATCGCCCCCATAAATCTATGTATGTTCCTCCCAGGTTAATAATATCAACATACCCTAAATACCTAGGTTGAGCTTGCCAACCAGTTCTGAAGACCAATCGCCCCCATCAATCTATGTATTCAATCCTTAGGTTAGTTATCTTTATCCGCCATTGTGTTCATCTTTTCCATTTACTTTTCCACAATTGTTATACGTCTTCCACTCACCTCCTTCGTATCCACAGTCCACACTACTCCATTTTGCTTCGTGTCCTACACCTCTTACCCGCCAGACTCTACCTACATGATGATGAACAGGAATACACATTCATATTAAAACACCCATGCCTGTCCCTAGGTTGAGCCAATGCCAACCAGTCAGACAGCCATAAATCTATGTATGTTCTTCCATCCCTTCCATCCGAGAAGTAGTATGTTAAAACCCCATGTACTAATTAATAAGAAACTAAGATACCCACGGGTACACCAGTGATATAGAACCATTGCCCCCGTAAGACCTAGACAGCCATGACTACAGATGTTAGCCACCATGCTGTAACTCCAATTCTTACCCCAACCAGAGATTGTATAGATAACCTTTGTTACCAGTATATATCATAGTACCTCGAAACAATAACGAAGTACCCCTACGAACTGCCGCTTTTCTTTGGTCTATATTTCATAGAAAACGCAGTTCCCAGGGACAACTAGACGTACAAGAAATCATGTCAAATAATAGGTCCATAACCCCTCGTATTGACGAGTAATAATACACCATGTTTTTCACTACTTTATCCACAGTCAAGCACCCACCTACAGTTAACCTCTTTCTCCCCCACCGCCCCACAGTCCACATGATTCTATCTTTTCCAGACTCATATACCACCCCGTATTTTCATCCCCCGGTAGCATTTGGCTAACGTACTTTCACTGTCCTTTCAAACTCCAATATCAACTGTAGCCTAATGCCACCCCCACGCCCGAGACCTTAGGGTCAAATTTCCACGTAGCCCCCCTGAACTCTCTCCCTCTCATTAACACCCCGCGCTCCTCGACTCTTTTCCGACCTAGCCTCTCCCTCATACCTCTTGAAGATCCTTGATTTTTCCGTTGCTAACACTCTCCAACCTTTTATATATATATACTCCTATCCAGCCTACCTTCCCTTAGTAGGCCGGAACAACATTAGAACTTTACTAACCCCTTGCATGCCTTCTATTCCCTTACAACCCATTCACAACCCTGCACCCAATGATCGTCAGTGCGAGGCTATCCGCCTCGCCAGTAACTAACTTCTATTGCCATACTTCCAGATAAATGTGGCAGAGTTAGCAACCAAGTCTCCACCACATCCAGCAAACCATGCAATTACCAACCCAACCGATTAAACCAGCTAGTCAAGACACCTTCGGTTTTGATATTACGAACACCCACATCTGTCTCATAAACAGAGGGTTATTACAAACACTTGTGATATGGCAAGCCCCTAGCCACAGCCGCCGGACGACCATCACAGAGAGAGGGCGCGCAACTACCCCTTTTTACCCACCCGAGGAGGGAGACCCCCACCCCTGCGGAGGTATACCTGACCCTTGTTTTTACTTTCGGGTCATTGCCAGGTAGTACAGGAATTCTTCCTATCAATGAACTATCCATGCATGACTAACACCTTTACTAACCTCTATTAACTCACAATAAACCATGTACCTTTCTTGCATACTCCGATAATCAAATTAGCACCTCAGCTATACCATAGAATGAAGATTGAACAATCTAAGAGAGACGCTCCTATCACAGCTGTCCCCATCCTCCTCGCAAAGTAGATCCAGTCTCTCTCCCCTAAATACTTCCAGTATAGCCAAAATAGTACCTCTTACTAAGGCTCAGTTATATCATATTATGAAGGCTTCCTATAGCCATGTGCCACAACAGTAATCACCACCTTACCTAGTCCCCGTATCTATTGAGAGCTCAAATAAGTCCATAAGACTCGAGATCCCTATAGCCTACAGGGCCCAAAACCGAGCCTATAAACCCAGCTCCAGCCCCCAGTAAAATCAGTTGAAAGATAGACACCAACCAGGTTGGTCCCCTTAGAGTTAACCTCTAGCTCTATCCTTGTGGTTGCTGAGAAGTGAGTTCCAGAGCTGGCAGACTCCGTGGCAGATTTGGATAGAAGGACCTGTCCACGTACTTGAGAACTTCCTACATATGGACCCCCTGGACGGCCGCGGAACCAGTCGTTAGCCCCCAACATCACGGACGCAAGATAACCAGGACCAGACCAATCAATACTACCCAAGATTCACTCTATCAGTACTACCGTGTTACAGTACTAATTAGAGATTCACTTATTAATCTTTCTACGAAGTGGCTATATCTTTGCCCCAGTATAATTCATATAAACCATTCTATTGGGAAGTGCTAAGCGTATCGTGTTTATTAATTAACAGACGACATTAACTCTCGTAATTACCTTTATTCAGATATTATTACATAGATGTAAAACCCTAGTGATATCTAACGTTCGCCCACTGATTTGTGTTCTAACGTATTTCTGCCATAAGAATATAAAACTTAGATCAGTACCCCCTGAGGTTACTAGAATTCCTGTGCTCTAAAATACGCGTGTCTAATTCTAGTCTGTGAACTACTACTTGTCCACCAGAGCTACCAGTAATAAATCTAACAGTGAAATTGAATCCATAAGTAACATTGAGGTCTTCCAGTATATAAACTTGTGAACTAAAGCCAGTGAACAGAAGATTAATACCTGAACGTTGGAAGTGGGAGACTAGGCTCCATCCAGATCCACTAATGCTAGTTGTTCATTTCTATCATTTGTCTTGTACGAGTATTCATACCTTCTTATGCTTCCTATTAATCATCTTCAATAAACGTGATCGTGTGTCTTGTTACCGTGTGTTTATTATGTGTTCTCTATTCCTCATACCTTGTATTGTGCATGCAGCCTTATATACCCAGTCAGTTAGAACTCACATTACCCAAGTTAATCCTGTAGAAAAACAGGCATAACAATAGTGAAGATAAAATAGGCTCATATGAATCTATAATGATATTTATCGTAAAATTACGATTATAGGCCTGAATGGAGCCAATATGCTCGTCCATGGGCAGCTAGTTCAATACCCCCCCCTCGACGTTGCCGGGTTAAGATCCTAGGCCTAAAAAAAAAACTTTTAAAAGGCCCCAGTAGCACTTGATTTTCTTTCCCTCCATACCTCATATCACTTCTCCACATCTGTCAAAGTCCCCCTCCTTTTCCCCCCGCCCTTCAATTATCACCTATTTTTATCTTATTCCTGTAATTATCGGTTTATTTATGGCACCAAAAATCTCCACCCGGTTCTAAGGTGGAAAGGGAGGGTGTGGGAGGAGAGAGAGGGAGTAGTAGCCCAGACTACATCCATGTCTCGATCACCAGAGCTCGTGGAGGGAGGGTGTAGGCCTACTCTCGCTCACTGTCAACTTCATGAATGAACCGCTCTGCAATATTTCATGTTTCTCAACCCCCAAACACTATTCCCACTTGTGTTATTGTTGTAACATGTATATATCTTCATATTAAAAGTAAAATAGGCGCATATGGATAAGTATTAATTATATATTTATGGTAAATTAACGATTTTAGTGAGGAATGAGTCTAAATACCTACGCACAGGGGTATGGTGTATACTACAGGGGTTGGGCAGCTGAGAGGTTAAGAGTCTGGCCGCATTCGCTCAGTAGTACCTCTTAGTAGCACCTCTGAAGTGCGCATGGGGGTAATTAGACACCTCTGCCTGTGCTGACGTATTTGAGCTGTTTCCGTCACTAAAATATTCATTTTACCATATATAGCATTAATACTTATCCATACGCGCCTATTATGGGTTGATTATAAAGGTATTAACCTGAAACAACAATAAAACGAGTGAAAACAGCGTTTGGATGGTCAAAATCGGAGATACAGGCCGCGAGTTATATAATGTAGGGTGAGGCAACCTGCTTTCCCGCCAATTTCCCCCAAGGCCACTGAGACAGTCGATCGATACTCTCTCTCTCTCTTGCACTCGCTTGCTAACAGTGATGTCAATGCCCTGCTTGCAACTCGCTAATGTTAGCACGAAAATATACCTCAGAATAAGGGAATAACAGGGAAAATAGGTGATAACTGAAGGAGGGGAGGAAAGTGGGGAAGGAGGGGAGGTAGAGGACTGAGATTTTGCATGGCCCAGGGGCCAAACAAAATAAAATAATAAATAAAATAAAAAATTCCGGTCAAAAGTTGATTTTTTTTTGTTCTCTGACTCTTAAAGAGTCTCCCCGCAGTCCGCCGGGAGAACTCTTAAGAGTCTCCCCTCAGTTCCCGGGTTAAGAGTCTTCCCGCAGTCCGCCGGGGGAACTCTTAAGAGTCTTCCCGCAGTTCCCGGGTTAAGAGTCTGGCAGCTGTCCCTGGGTTAAGGAATAAAGCCTGTTAAAACCTTTCATATGTGTATTTTGTGTCCATTGTTTATTACTAGAGTGTTGATTTATAGAGCCAAGGCTGATCTTTACCCAGCGGAGAGGTACCTAAGTTGTTGATTCAGATTAGCGCTGATTCCTAAGGTGGAAATCGCAACCAGATTATTTCACGTTTCATTGAAAACGTGGCATAACAGTCACACATACACACAAAGTTATATACAATCACAAATCACAATGCTAAAACGATATTATTTATTGTGCATTTACGTAAGACTCGATCCAGGCTCTATTCTGCAAGGCAGGTAACGTATAAGAAAGGACTGCTGTAATTATTATCCTTCCGTACTAGACTCGGATGCAAAGCGGTACTAACCTGCTACTACTGAGCGGTAGGCTACATACTGGCGGCGTTACGTGCGGATTAGTCCGTAAGCCACCGAACATCCCAGCAGTGTTGCCAATTTAGCTACTTTCCCGCTAGATCTAAAGGTTCTTACTTCGATATACAGTATAGAGGAAAATTTTACATCTTATACACATGAATGCTAGTGATATTCTGTAGATATGAGCCATTTTAGAGATATATTGAAGTTATTTTGCCATTAATTTTGCTATTTTCGTCATGTATTTACTATCCATACTTGATTTGGTAACCTTGCATCCCAATGACGGTAAACAAACCCAGTAGAAAAATCCTAAGATCGCAAATAGGCAGTATAATTCCTTTGCAATGGCGCTGGTTGCCTACAGTGACGACAGTGATTTGGGTACGGACTCTGAAGACGCCGAGGAAACTTGGAGAGTGCTTCACAGAAGTTAAAAACGCAGAATACACCAGCAAATGATTGGACACAATACGGCCAGGTCCTCGAATCCAATGTCCAACTTGTTCACAAAGTTCCTGAGTCGTCTGAAGAGACTGAAGGTGTCCTAAAAGAAGGGGGACAGTATTATCGATGAGGATGAGGATAATGTAGTGAAAAGTGGTTCTGGCATGTTCGCATCTATCCCGCAGCTGTATCAGTAAATTCAGTAATAAATGACAGGCTGAAAATCGATCCCGATGAAGCCGATGAGTTGACAGATGTTCCCACTGTAGACACATGGAAGATCACACAAGAGTTGAAAAAGTGTGGTGCTGAGGGTGGGAGTTCATCAAATATTCAATCGACTAAAGGGGTCCATACAGTCCAAAAGAAAAAGGAGCGTAGAAAAGTACAGTTCTTTGTGCCAGCGCTTTCAGAGGTAGGGCCAATGTAAATTTTCACCTTCACTACCCCTGTTTTGTCGCTATTCTGTTGGTCCTAATAGGTTAATATTATGGACGTGGGTATTTGCACCCGACCGTGAAAAGGTAACATTCAAGACAGCTAGAGCTGCCTTATTTACCAAGTTTCTTTATATTTTTTCCAAGGAATTAGGCCAGGGTGTCAATCCAGTTCAGTTTCAGTTTCTATGGAGCTCGTCCTGGAATCTTGTATAGGCCTAGGCCTAGTGTTTAATTGTTGTTTTTCATGGTTTGAGTGGAGGATTTGCATTAGCTTACCCATTATTCATTAATCTGAAAATACTACGTCAAATGGCGCCATTTATTGGGTGAATCGCGCTTTTACAGTAGGTAAGGAAAATTGTGGGGAGGCCATGCACACTTCCAAAATGTACAAATATTATATTAGATTAGACTAACCTAACCTAGCCTAACCCTAATATAATATAATATAGGCCTAATATAATATAATATCGTTTTTGTGAGTAACGTTCAAGCCATTTATTGGGTTAATCGCACTCACCGCATCTTTCAAAACAAGAAGAAGAGGACCCAGGTCGAAGGATTCATTGGGTGCAATGCTTTGTTTACGTTCGGGACATTATTTTTGTGTTATTTTTCGGTGTAATCGGGTTTTTTCAAGTGTCGATAACAAAATTCCTCCATGCGGACTATAATGAGAACAATATGGCGAGTCTGTTGGTCCCTATTTTCCCTAATAAATTATTTCTAATAGGGCTGCGAAAGAGGTCTTGAATATTATCCGTGAAAATACCGTGAGCGGTATTTTCACCCGACAGTGTTAAGGTGGCCAAGGAGAGTGTATGAATGGGGGGAGGGGTCCGGGGGAAGAGTAGATGGGCAAAAGAGTGTAGGAGAAAACTGAAAAAAATAGGAGTGAACAAAGAAGGGTGGGAGAGGAGTGGAGAGATGTAGGGAGTAATGCAGGACTAGGTCAGGGAAGGAAACTAGAGAAAGAGATAGGAACGAGAGTGAAGGAAGTAGGAAGACAGGAATGGAAGAGAAATATGGAGAAGAAAAGTACACTGATAAGATATAGAAGCAAGGGGAGACCGAGAAAAGAGGAGTTTTATGACGGAAGTTCGGGAGCTGAACTACTGTTTAAGGCTAGGGCAGGAGCATTAGAGACAAATAGGAGAACATGGAGGTGGAATGGGGGGTGAAAGAGTGTCTGCAGTGTGAGGTGGGAGGGAGGAGAGTGGAGGAGACAATAGAACATATAGTGACAGAGTGCCAGGGGTATGCAGAGGAGAGAGATGGGTTGGAAAATGAGTTGAAACAGGAGGTAGGGGAGAGGGAATGGGAAGAACAGAAAGAAGAGGAGGATGAGGGTGTAAAATTTGTGTTAGGTCTCGGGAGTCGGGACAGAAGAGGGGGTAGATGGGGAAAAGAATGAAGGTAGTGAAAAGATTCCTGGAGCAGGTGTGGCAGAAGAGAAAACGGAATAGAATAGAATAGGGTGAGGGGGGAGAAGGTGATCAGAGTGGGGGAGGAAGATAAATGAGATTAAATAGTAGAGAGGGGAGAGGGGAAAAGTTAAATTAAGTTAAGGAGAGAACAATCTATTGGGGGGTGGAGGAGGGGGTAAATAGGGAGAGGAGAGTTCTGCTTAAGCTGTATACTTCAATACTTTTCTTTAACTATCCTTTCTACGACTACTTATTTTCTAAACTAAATCTTAATCAAGTTCTAGCTGTTTCTGGAGAAGAGATCACCGGTGCATAGGTGAGCTGGCTCAGAACAAGGGACAGCAACTCCAACAATAACACTGAATGTTATTTGCACCCGATGGTCATCTTATTTTGCGATACTGACATTAATACAGACCCACTTATAGCCTACTGCTTGAATTTCAAAAAATGTCCTTATCTAGCATTACTATCCTTGTTTTTTATGTATCTCCCATCATCATCATGTCACAAAAAGCTTGTAGAACATTTTGATTATGCAGTTGTCAATTAAAGCCACTCCAACACCTTCCTCTCTCTCCAACACCCCTTCTCCCCTCTCAACACTCTTCTCTGAGCTAGTGCCGATACAAATGGCATGGACAGCCCTGTATAGAATCGTAAGATTCAGAGTCGTAAAGATTCCAGGACGAGCTCAATAGCGGCGGATCCCCAGATCGACCGTGGTGATTGTCACCTAAACATCTACAAAAGTAAGTACAAAAGTAAAGATTATACAAAGGTGAAAGAAAAGTCGATGAAGTCTATGGTGTTTACTCTGCAATCTTCAGCTTTGATTGTACATTGATAACGGGAAAGTACCGTATTGACAACCTTGTTACGAAAATTAAATTTTAGTATACCATACTTTTATATTAGGTTTTTCCGAGGGTTTAACACATTTTCATATGATCTTTAGAGCTATCGATGACTGAAAGTACCGTATTGACACAACCTTGTTACGAAAAAGACATTTTAGTACCATACTTTTTTATTAAGTTTTGCCGAGGGTTAAAACAAATTTTCTTATGATCTTTAGAGCATATAGATTCAATATTTATCTTCAAATATATCAACAAAATTTGTGGTATTAAAATAACATTGAACCGAAATCTATAGTGTTGTATGGCAATTTAAGAAAAACTGAACTGAGTGATAGGAAAAAGATAGGTCAATATACAGGAGGCGCTACAATATAGGTAGCAAAATTCTAATGGTAGTTTTGGGTTCCTATCATCATATGCTTCATTTCTATATACTTTTTATCCCCGGGAAAAAAAAAAAAATCTTTCTTGTTTTCTTGGATTTTTTTTTTTTTTTTTTATTAACCTAACCAAAAAACCTAACCTAACTTAACCTAACCTAAATGTATTTGGGGGCTATTAGGTTAGGTTAGGTTAGGTTTTTTGGTTAGGTTAATGACCAAAACAAAAGATATTCCGCTCACTGCTTCACATACTGTATATTATTCTATATTTGTCAGCTTCACTTTGTTATATTGTTAGTTTTGCTATATTTAAGTCTGTATCAAAATATTTATAAGACGATGCATAAGACGACGATCGGGTGCAAATACCGCTCCTGGTATTTTCACGGTCGGGTGCAAATACCCACTCCGTAATATTAGTACAGTAGTAGACTTGGCCTAGTAGGCCTATGGTTCGATGTCGATGATACTCGGAAATGTATATTTGACTTGAAATTGATACATTCAAGTATTAAAAAACTTCACTAAAGGGAGATTCATCCGCTGCGGTTTGACGACTGTAGCCAGCCAGGCTGGCTGTAGCCTACCCTCAAAAGTCATGCCGAAACTCCCATTTCCTTACGACACACAAAATGGCACAATCTCAAGGGTGTTTTTCGTTCTCCTGCAGTACTTTTTAGTGATTTCATGGGTAAATCTACAGTTATACTACCCCTCCCCCACCACCTCCCCCCTTCTAAACACAACTTTTAGCGTGTTTTTGGATGGTTCAGCACACGCGGAAACTGAAAAAATCTTATTTTGATCAAAATGTATTATTACCAACCAGATACGAGTTTTTCAGGTAATTTGTTTTTGTTTTTTATTTGATATACTACAGTGTTTGGTAAGATCCTGTGTAGTGGGAGGAACTGTTTTTCAGATGCCTATTTATTAAGAAACATTGAACAATATCTTTAACCTAACCTAACCTAACCTAGTATATTAGCGGACTATATATGAATGTAAAATGTAAAAATATATTGTAACATTACCAAAATATTGAGATATAAGTACAGGTCCTCCCGCTACACAGGATTATACCCAGTGTTTTTTAATAGCGAGGACCGTCGCATTTTAGTATTTGGTCAATATTTACGAGCTGCACCACAGCTGGGATCTCATTTCTAATGGTAGTTTTGGGTTCCTATCATTTTATGCTTCATTGCTATATAATTTTTATCCACCGGAATTTTGTTTTCTTGGCTTTATTTATTTATTTTTATTTTTTTGCATTAACCTAACCAAAAAACCTAACCTAACCTAACCTAAATGTATTTAGGGGCTATTAGGTTAGGTTAGGTTAGGTTAATGCTAAAAAAAAAAAAGGAAAGAAAAAAAAAATTCTGGTGGATAAAAATTATATAGAAATGAAGCATAAAATGATAGGAACCCAAAACTACCATTAGAAATGAGATCCCAGCTGTGGTGCGGCTCATAAATATTGACCTAGTATTTTTAACATTAGCCTAACCTAACCTAACCGAAAACTAACCTGTCTCGATGGCGGTCTTAACCCAGCTCACGTTCCCTGTTTATGGGTGCGCGACGGTCTAAACCCAGCTCACGTTCCCTGTTTATGGGTTCGCGAAGGTTTGTAATACTTCAATGTATCTATTTCAAGTCAAATGTACATTTCCGCGCATCATCAAACCATACTAAGTCTACTACTAATAATATTAACCCATTAGTACCAACAGAATAACGACAAAATAGGGGTAGTATAATGTAGATTTATCATTTCATGTCTTCTACATCAATATTTAGAGCAGCGTTAGGTTAGGTTAGGTTAATGACAATATTGGGGATGGATCTAGTGTCCGGGCGTATGGTCGTCATGTTTACATAGGACGATTGCCTCGGTTAAGTTTGCATCTATTTTGACGGCGAATTTTCCTCAACATATTGTATCCAATGGTATTCAAAATAGACGGGAACATGATCGCAAGCCGCAAGCGTCAGACGCCGCCGCCGTCATGTTTACATATGCTATCAGGTATTTTGAATGCCATTGGATACAATAATATGATTGAGTTATGTCGGATCGCCGTGGTTAAGTTCGCGTCTATTTTGACGGCGATTTTTTTCTCGGTTATTTGCCCCCTCCTGGCAATATATATGATGATGACAATATGTCATGGGGGGGGGGGGGGGGCAAAGCCACCCCTCAACATGTTATTGTATCCAAAGGCAGTCAAAATAGACGGGAACATGATGGCAAAGGTCCGACGCCACTACGCGTATGTAAACAAGGATGGCGGTACGCCCGAACTCTACATTCTACCCCAATTATTGTCATCAGAGGAGGCGAGTGATATTTTTTTTACGTTACATGGCGTCTGCCGCGGAGTTACATGGAGGGATAGACAGACAAATGAGGAAGTACTGTCAACTTTCTTGCTTAACCCACTGAGCCCCAGCTAGTTTAGAATAAATGTACCACCAGAGACCGGCAGGTTTTGAAAAACATTTTTTTTTCCAGAAAACACCAGGAATGGGTTAGGAATGAAAGAAAACCCACAAAAAACCGATCCCCTAGGTCAAAAAGGGGTCCTACGGTGCGCCCGAAAGTCGTATTTACAAGAGGGGAAAATTGAAGGCGAAAACACCCCAAAACAGGTTTTTGCATGCTCACGCGCACACAGTTGGACTTTGAGAGTTTTCAACCATCGGCATGGTTGCGTGGGATACTTACACAGTTCCCATACAAATCTGAGCCCTCTAGGTGCCATAGGACCGGAGTAATTAACAGTGACGCAACGTTGTCGTCGCTGGGGTTGGCAGAAAAATAAATTGCCGACGACACGTTGTCGTCGCTGGGGTTCAGTGGGTTAAATAGTTTTAATGTTTAATGTGATATGTACCGATTACAAATTAAAAACCGAAAAAAAAAAAAAAAAATGTAACATCGGAAAACTTTCTTTGGCAAACGTGTTGATGAGTAGATGCGGGAAAGTCTACGGTGCCAAGATGTACTTTCGTAATTACAGTAGTGTGAAAGTACAAATTAATTAATTGGCATTATCTTGTACAGTACCGGTATGTATATTATTCCCGTAATTGGGAATTAAAATTTCTGTATAAATGGGGCGAATTCGGACAGAATGAAAATTAATTAAATAAATAATATTATTTAATCTAACTTTAGCTATAACCTGTCAGATTCGGATATTGAGTGTAATTGGGTTTATAGTTGTCATTACACGTGGTATTTCTGAGTTATGTCGCAATAATCCTTACTTTTACATTATTAGGGTCATACTGCTATGCAGAGTATGGTCAATAAATCCAGATAGGCTACAGTATGTCCGAAATTGCCCCAAAAGTGTCGATATGGTATTTATTGTCTTTACGTTTTCAGATAAGACCCTTTTAAAATGTTCAATGATGTCTGAATTGCCTGAAAGGTCTGAATCTATACTGGGATCACTGGTTAGTCCTATGAATGTATTTTAAATCCATGTCCGAAATAGCCCCAAATCGTGTCCGAATTCGGACATCTTTATTATATTTATAATAAATACCGGTATATGCAATGTACAGTATTTGTTTTTGTTTTTAATGCTATGATTGTATACCCCAATGTACCAGCTACACATACAATACTTAAGATCTTACATTGAGATAAAAACAAGACTATATAATTATATGCTACGGAAATATGCAAAAATCGACCGAATTCGCCCCAGTTGACGGTACGAGAGTGGTGTGGATGTAGATGTGGTGGAAAGTGTGAAAAGGAACAGCTTGAGATGGTTCGGCCATGTGGAACATATGGGAAGCGAGAGAATGACTAAGATAGTGTATAAGAGTGAGGTGGAAGGACAGAGAGGGAGAGGTAGACCGAATGAGATATGGAAGGATGGAGTATATGCGTGAAAGCGGTGCTGGATGGGACTCGAGAGGAAGGATGTTGACTGACTGGGGGCGTTTTGTTCGTGGCAACCCCTTCGGGGATCACGGTGTCCGGCAATAGATTGATAGATAGATTGACACCAAAAATCGGGATGGATGTAGAGTTCGGGCGTACGGTCGTCATGTTTACATAGGGCGATCGCCGCGGTTAACTTCGCGTCTATTTTGACGGCGATTTTTTTTCTCGGTTATTTTTCCCCTGCTGGCAATATATATGATGATGACAATATGTCATGGAGGGGGTGAGGGCCCTCCCTCAGCATATTATTGTATCCAATGGCATTCAAAATAGACGGGCACATGATTGCAAAGGTCCGACGCCTCCTCCGCTGCCGCCGCCGTCATGTTTACATTTGTCGATCGCCGTGGTTAAGTTCGCGTCTATTTTGACGGCGATTTTTTTCGGTAATTTGCCCCCTGCTGGCAATATATGTGATGATGACAATATGTCATGGGGGGGGGGTGAGGGGGAGCAAAGCCGCCCCTCAACATATTATTGTATCCAAAGGCAGTCAAAATAGACGGGAACATGATGTCAAAGGTCCGACGCCACTACGCGTAGTGTAAACAAGGATGGCGGTACGCCCGCACTTAACATTCTTGCTCAAAAATCTCTATTTACCCCATATACTGTATTCTTGAAAATTACATAGATTTACATAGCATATTAAAGAATAATCCCCATACTAGAGCAAATATCCCTACGTTTGGAGTAAACTCACAGTTTCTTGGGAGTTGGGGGTGGGGGGTTCAGACTGCAGAGTGACAAAGCAGAAACGAAGACATCCACAATACTGAAAACATAAATATAGAAAGATTAATAAATAAGACGGAAATTATATGTAAATAATTGGAAGTCATAATCAACGACAGACTGTAGAATAAGAAGTTAATATAGGCTACTGTTTATTGCATACTGTACTGTATATGATCTTAGCAGACCACCAAAGGTAGCGTACATTCTGATTGGTTAATGAACATCCGAGAAAGAAAGTGTTGCGGGAAGGAGGTTAGAATGTAAACAAAGTGTCATCATCATCATCATCTGACGCCTAGAGGAAGCGCCCCAAAAGGGATGGCCATGACAGCAACTGCCTTTAGGCTCTCAGACATGCCTCCACTGACCCACTCCACAGTGCCATTTCCACTAAGTGGATTATGGTACTTAGCACTGAAGGAGCAGACCCCCGTTTCAATTACAGTACTTCAGTTCCCTGCAAAATTTTAGAACATATCCTCCACCGACATATTATGGACCATCTGGATAGGTTAAATATACTTACTGACGCACAGCACGGCTTTCAACCTAAGCGAAACTTAGCTACTGGTGACCACACACAACATTTCCCGATCCCTTAATGACCTCAAAATTAGACAAGCTGACGCCATAGTACTTGACTTCGACAAAGTCCCGCACCAGAGACTTCTAGCAAAATTAGACCATTATGTCATCCGAGGACCACTTCTTCACTAGCTTAAGACTTTCCTAACTAATCGTGAGCAACGTGTTGTTCTCGAGGGCTGTCATTCTTCTTCTGTATCTGTAACTTCTGGAGTCCCACAGGGCACTCTCTTGGGGCCCCTACTTTTCCTTTCACATATTAATGACCTTCCACTATCTCTTACTTCTACTACTAGACTTTTTGAAGACGATAGCTTAGTTTATCGACCAATTATCAATAGGGACGATTGCCTCCGACTACAAGACAACTTAACTGCGCTTGAACAGTGGGAAGCCAAGTGGCAGATGACATTCAGACCTGACAAGTGCCACCATATTTGCTTCACCCGTTCCAATAAAACCATCCCATGCCCTTACAAACTTCACAATACCCTTTTAGATACTGTTCCCTCCCACAAATATTTGGGGATCCACATCTCAGCGGACATGAGGTGGACTACACACACGAGCAGCATCAGAGCAAAGGCTAATAGGGCCCTGGGCTTCCTACGCAGGAATCTCACAAAGTGTAAACGCAAACATAAAAATTTAAGCTTTCAAATCATTAGTTCGGCCATACTTCATATGCGACACCGTCTGGGATCCACACACTCGCAATAATATCAATAAATTAAAGGCCATACAAAACAAAGCTGCAAGATGGATCAGACGTGATTACAGACATACTACATCAGTCACTTTGCTCAAACAAGACATTAAACTAGACCCCCTTGTTACAAGAAGACAAATGCACATACTGTACAACAAATGTTATACAAAATCACAAAAAATCTAGTGGACATGGACAAAAATACATATTTACACCCTACAGTACAAACTTACGATTTACGAGACAGCCACAACCTAAAATACCACACATTTTAGGCAAGCACGGACATATTCAGACATTAATTTTTTCCCCGCAGCATCCAAGAGTGGAATCACCTCCCATCTCACATAGTTAATAGCCCCACTCTTGATTCCTTTAGAAATAGGATCACTAATCATTATCTCCCTAATCCTTGACCCGATCCTATCCCTTGCTCCTAATTCCCCTGCACAACCCCTGCATATCATGGTGCCCGAGAGCAGCCCTCTGCAAGTCCCACTGACAAGACAAGAGCAGTCCCTCGCCCGGATGGCAGTTCCACCACTGTTTTGCTATTTTATTTACCGGTATCCCAGTGGGGCCCTGGCTGGAAGCATACCAAGCACAGGAACCAGTGGTCCACTGCTCCAAAAGCTGATTGCACCACCAAAGTGGCAGGCGGTGGGGTCTCCACATCCCTACGCCAGAGAGAGAAAGGCCGACTTGTGCCAGTTGGCTGTGAGAGTTACGGTGCGTCCACACTGGCAACAAAACATGTTGGCAACACAAAATACAACATAGTAGGCAACAAAGTATTAAGTTGTTAATGATACAGTGTTGCAGACATGTTGGTACTAATGTGTAGTACCAACATGTCTACAACACTATATCTTTAACAACTTAACAGGTTGTTGCCTACTATGTTGTATTTTATGTTGCCAGTGTGGACGCACCTTAAGACACTAGGGAACCATGGGGCACACCATTATGGCCCCATCGCCTTCACCACTCAGGAAAAAAATTAGAAATAAGAGTGATGATAAAGGTAGTCAGAAACTGGCTATGGGAAGTAGAGGACACCAACCCTCACTCTGATAGATCCAGCCCACCACCACAAAGTATCCGGGGCTGAAAACTCTGAAAATTTTATAGGGGTGGGCAAATCAAATTGATGAAATTAGAAAAGTAGAGATTGTCAGCTTATTTAAGTATCTGGGCAGTGTTCTGAGTAAAGATGCGAGTAGGCCTATGGATGAAGAAGTGCGCGAGAGGGTGCAACAGGGGAAGAGGGTTGTAGGAACGCTGAAAGCAGTAACAAGAAATAGGATGGTCAGCATGGAAGTAAAGAAGTCCTTGCATGACAGTGTGGTAATCCCGACACTGACTTACGGAAGCGAAGCATGGACGTTGGTGGGGAAACTCAAACCAAGAGTGAGAGGGGTGGAAATGAGTTACTTGAGAAGTGCTTGCGGAGTTACATGGAGGGATAGACAGATGAATGAGGAAGTAAGAGGGTGGTGTGGTGTGGAGGTAGATGGGCTGGAAAGTGTGAAAAGGAACACCTTGAGATGGTTTGGCCATATGGAACGTATGGGAAGCGAGAGAATGACTAAGAGGGTGTACGAGAGCGAGGTGGAAGGACAGAGAGGGAGTGGTACACCGAAAGAGAGGTGGAAGGATGGAATGAAGAAGTATATGGATGAAGGCGGTGCTGGTTGGGAGGAGGGGCATCGACTGACTGGGGACATTGGTGCATGGGGGGGGGGGGGGGGGGGGTGTTCGTTTGTGGCCACCCCTTCATGGAACACAGCATCAGGCAATAGATAGATAGATAGATAGAAAAGTAGAAAAGTAGCACTCATCCGTGCATCCGTAAGGTCCCCTGACTAAGGTAAGAACAATAAAAAAATATATCCATAAGGCAGGAATCCCGTAATCGAGGAGTAGTTGGTCTGCAAAATACCCAAAATAATAATAATAATAATAAACCCGCTCTGTCAAAATGTTATTGGTAGATGTCAAGCCCGGGCAACTTGACCTAGCAATTCGTGACAAACGCCTAATGTTCCTGGCCACCCCTTCACAGGAATTACGGCGTCTAGCAAAACAAAACATATTCTATCTACACGTATCTATCTATCTATTGCCTGACGCCGTGATCCCCGAAGGGGTGGCCACGAACGAAACGCCCTCATGCTCCTCTGTCCCCAGTCAGTCGCATCCGATGCATAGAGCGTGCGAATATTGCCATGATAGTCTCCTTTAATAATATCCTAATTTTTGTTCACTTTTCCACCATATTTTTAGTATTTTGTCATCCTCTGGTAAGACCAGTGGGGGTCTGGGACTCTGGGTTAGGTTAGGCTGGGTTGTTATTAACCTAACCTAACAAGTTGATAGGTTAGGTTAGGCCTATTGACAAAATAGGGATTTTGGGGGCTGTGTCTTAACCCTTGTCTAGCGGGGTGTTTTGGGCTCATTTGGGCATATTCAGGCCCTCCTGAATGATCAATCAAGTATCTGCATGAAAAGAAATGTATTCAGCAAAAAACTAGGCACTAAAAGCTTCAAAATGAGACCAGAACGAGCTACGTAGCACTCGTGGTTCTCTTGCAGTGGTGCCACGAACATGGGAGTTTAGCGTATAGCGGTATATTTTTCCCAGCTATGCTCACTACTGGCTACACTGCCGGCCTCTCGAGAACACAGGGAACATGAGTAATGGGCGGCGGTAAGCCCTGGGAGTCGGCTGTCTGGCCCGCTGCACTCCCGGCCATTTGCACTCGATTTTAACCCTTTAAAAGCCTTAATAATGCTCCTAACTTGCTGCAAATTGGTGCACGACTTAAGTCGAGCGCCGTCAATAAGGGGTTAATATCCCTGGATAATGGGTAAATACTAAATAGGTTATTATTCAAGTACAGTACTGTCACGGTAACCTTTCGTGGCGCTCTGGGTCACAACTGTTTTGTTCGCTTCATGACTTGGTCAAGCATTTTCAGGCCCCTATAATTTTCCCTATCCAACAAATCCCCCTTACCCTTATACAGTATACCCAGTATGTTCACTATTACACTTTTATGCCATTCATCAAGGATTCTCTTCTCTCTAATGATGGAGTTTATTGGCTCTGTGACCAAACTCACTCCTATATCACCTGAGGCTTTAATCATCTCAGCTACAATGCCAGAACACCCGGTTCTGTCATAGTTTCATTCAAGACGGTACGATGGTTCTGAACGGGGTTCTTGGGCTGGCGGGAGGGTGATCTCCCAGAGGAAGAGAGAAAAGTGGTGATGGCCACATATACTGTACACACACAATTGGTATTTCTACATACAGTATAGGAATACTGTACCTGTAATGCAACTTAAGCCAACCCTTGTTCGTGCAGCAGTAGGGTTTCCTTTGTAAGACACCAAAAGGTAGAAACCATAAGATGGAACTGGCGAACTGCAACTAGGCTCTACAAATTGATAATGCTCCCTAGGAGATAAGGGGGCCTGCATCTATGGTGGAGGAACAAAAGAATCTGTCCCACACGTCCTACTGCGTGTCATACAAGACTAATAGGGGGGGATGGCGGTAGACTTCTGGGTTTTGACCAATAACCATTACAATGCAATAAAGCCTTGCTATTGGCACTGCCTTGGTATGGCACTACCAAGGCTGGTTAGGAGCGGATAGGTGCCACAGGGGACTCTACTAGTCTAATGCGGGCACTGTATGGCGCCACGCCAGAGTCGGCCACAGTGTTTACATGATGATGCAGCATTTTGGTAGGAATAGGACTCCATTGTTTTATAGTCCAAGTTGCCTAATGGTGGCTCACTGCCATTTAGTGACCGAGTGTTTCACCCCCAGACCTGGATGTAGCGCCTTGGGGCCGACCTTGCCGAAGGGATCCAGAGGGTACAGTGTGCAGAGTTTCCTCAAACTGGACTCCCCCCCCCCCCCCCCCCTAACAGTATAGGGGCCCGAACCTGGTGGTAGCACTCCAGAAGGCTGCTCAATCATTAGGTGTATAATACCAGGCCAGCTGTAGTGTCGTGTATGTGCATGGGGTGCGTCCCTGCAGCTGGTTCTAGTGGGGTGCACCGGGGCCTCTGGGGCAGTCTGGAGCCGGTGTCCTGGGGATGGTCAGTTTTCCTTTCTAACCTTTCATACCGAATACAACCCACATAACAAATAACCAATAATGTGGCCACCTCACCCAAATAATAATTTTAGCCTGCCTAAACTAGCTCTGTTTATTACTAATAAACTGCATACTTTATTCCATAGCTAATATTGATTATTTTAACAAGCAAGTCATTCGTGGCCACCCCATCGGAGATCAAGGCATCTAGCAATAGATAGATAGCAAGCTAGTTAATCTAAATATGTGATTAACAAGCTCAATTCTATATTTGCAGTTTGCTGATGATGAGGAGGAGGAAGAACAAGAAGAGCCCAAACCAAAAAAGATTGCACCTTCTACTTCTGGAACTGGTCTCTTCTCCCTACTTCCTAACCCCAAGCACTTAGCTGTCAAACAACCGAAGCGCTCCCTTGTACCTAATGTCCTTACCAAAAGACCAACACCTGCACCAAAACGGCCTATCAAGAAACCAAAACCAGACATCATAAAGCCTATTGAAAATGACATATCTGATGAAGAAGATGGTGAATCAGTCTCAGATTTCTTCTCACTAACTGAACCTGCTTTTGACATCAAATCAGTGGGTGAAATCCCTCCAGTAGAAATTAGTGGTCCTACCGCTAGTTCGGTGACTGGCTTAGATACAAGAACGCAATCAGTGTCATCAGAATATAAAAACCAGAGAACCGAGCGTGAAGTCTTTTCTGAAAATCCTGAAGCAGTTACATCTGATTATCCACAAGAGTATTATTCACTTCAGCCTGAAGGAGCAGGTCATCAAGAAATGGGAGCATCAGCATGCCAACCCGACATCGATGAAGAAGCAATGGTTCGACTTGCTGGCAAGCGGCGAGGGAAAGGAGAGGTTATCAACTTCATCAATGTTAGTGCTGATGATGCTTTGCTAACACGCCAGGAGTGGATGACGAAAGCACTGACGGAGGAGAAGCCAACTCACGGTTACAGCAAGAAGAGAGAAGGACTGCCATCACAAAAACAGAAGCAGAAACACCAGATCACATACCTTGCACACCAAGCTAAAGAGCGAGAATTAGAACTTAAAAATAACTGGGCTCAAAACAGAATGACAAAAATGCAGACACAAGCCAAATATGGATTTTGAAAGTTGTTTGAGTAAGAATTGTAATAAGCTGTACTTTTTTTTTTTTTTTTTTTTTTTTTTTTTTTTTTTTTTTTATAAAACTCATACTGTAATATTGAAGATTGATGTAGCCAATTACTTGATTAAGGAACAGGCTGTAATGGGTTAAATTGCAGGAACAAGAAATACTGATTTATGAAGAGAATATTGCATATAGAAGTGCGATACAGTAGTTGGTGTATAACTCCTTGAGTACGGGGGACATCTTTTGCATGTATTCTACCTAACATCAGACTATTTACTTCAGCTTTGGAAGGACCTAACTTTTTCAGTCCCACAGATTTTTCCTATGCTGATTAAAATCATTGGGTTATCCAAAATTATATATATCTGATGCCATTCGGATGAAGGGGTTACAGGGACCGTCCATTCAGTATTTATTCTTGAGGGTGTCAGTGATTTTTGTTCAATTTAAATGAGAATTGGCACATGTTTAGTGGATTATGAAAGATGATGTAGGGTACCGCCCAATTGAAATTGCATAATTTTAGTTTCCGAAATAGGCCCAGGTTACGGTACCGTAGGTTTAAAGTTATACCACTACAATACTAAAAATCGATCTTGACCTACAAAATCTAATGTATAATTTTTTTGTTAGTGTTCAATTAACTTACAAAAGGTGTTCCTTGAGTTGCTGAATGGTATATGAACGATCCTCGGATGAGCAACGGTTACTGAGCCTATCAATTTCAAAGTTTGCTATTTTACGTTTTGAGAAAACGGGCTGCGAAGTGTATTTAACCCTTTCACGCACTTATGACGCAGAGGTTGCCAGATTAGCAATAAGAAATAGAGTTCTCTCACTCTTGTAATTACCTCTCCAAAATTAGTTTTCTGCCCACAGCTAACTCAAAGACAACTGCAGAGGTTGAAGTAACTAAACTAAAGGTTTCTAAATACCCCTGATGGTAACAAAGGCTTTAACCCTTGTCTAGCGGGGTGTTTTGGGCTCATTTGGGCTCATTTGGGCATATTCAGGCCCTCCTGAATGATCAATCAAGTATCTGCATGAAAATAAATGTATTCAGCAAAAAACTAGGCGCTAAAAGCTTCAAAATGAGACCAGAACGAGCTACGTAGCACTCGTGGTTCTCTTGCAGTGGTGCCACGAACATGGGAGTTTAGCGTATAGCGGTATATTTTTCCCAGCTATTCTCACTACTGGCTACACTGCCGGCCTCTTGAGAACACAGGGAACATGAGTAAATGGGCGGCGGTAAGCCCTGGGAGTCGGCTGTCTGGCCCGCTGCGCTCCCGGCCATTTGCACTCGATTTTAACCCTTTAAAAGCCTTAATAATGCTCCTAACTTGCTGCAAATTGGTGCACGACTTAAGTCGAGCGCTGCCAATAAGGGGTTAAAGAATCCACAATTGGCTCAAAATTGCGTCATATGTCTGAGAGGGTTAATAGAATTTAAAGCTGTTTTCGGCAATTATTTTTCGTGGCCATGTCAAGGGATTTTGACTGATGACTTTCATGTAGCCTATATATGTATGTATGTATATACTCAGGCACATACCCCATAGCTGGGGGTGGCTGACTCGAGACAGAGCCCGAATAGAAACAACATTTTAAAGTTCCAATTCTTAGGGTCCGGGACCACTTTTGCGTTCCCTTGCCCCTTACTCTGTCTCGTTTAGTAGGTAAATTTACAAGAGGAGGTTGGGTAGAGGATGCCAAACCTCACTCTGGATAGGGCCAGCCCTCACCCATTTATTTATGTACAGTATCTACCGGAATTTCCTCAGAAGCCAAGATTATATCGGGCAGTCTCCTTAAGTTCAAGGACATAAACAAGAATTACGCGTACCTTTAACCCACGAAATCCGGGGGGCCTCATATGATCCCGATCGGTGTGTCCGGGTCCATTTAGGGTAAAGGCAAGCTTCATAATTCAGTAGCTACTGATTGAGACCACCTGGAGCAGTCAACTTAATTGCAAATTGTAGAACTTACTGTTGTCTGTAGACTGCCGTTGAGATGACATCGCTATGAAAAGTGGTTGCCGTGTTATGATGATTTTAGTGGCACGGTTTAGCTGCGTATTTAAGCCTCATATGAGGCCTCCTGGATTCCTGCCATTTTTTTTTTTTTTTTTGTCTTCCTCATATGAGGCTTCCCGGATTCCATGGGTTAAAACAGTTTAAAGTTTAACCATACTGTACTGTATTTGCCATTTGCATAATTTTGCCACTTTTGTTAGTTTATAGTGCAAAATACTACTGTACATATATTTTTTTAAATTAAGTGGCTCACACAAGATGCGGTTCAGTCTCACATCCTAATGACAGCGTTCCAGCAGCCTTATTCAGGGCTGCCCCACTTGTCAGGTTTTAATTATACTAATTAACCCTTGTTTAGCGGGGCCCGACTTAAGTCCGTATCTAAAAACCTGGACTATGTGGCGGGGCCCGACTTTAGTCTGTGTGCAATTTTTGAGCAAGAATGGCTCTGAGAGAGAGACGAGCGACGGGAGGAGCGTAGGTTGCCTCATGACCGCTTGGCACGGACCCCGCGTGCCTACTGACATCTACTCCACACAACTCCACCCTCCCTACCTCGCCACACAGGGTATTATATAAGGAAATTACCGTATTTTAGAGTTTTTGCACTCGTGTTGCACGATTGTTGCACGATTGTTGCAAGAGAACGCGTGGTCGTAGAAGGATGGTTCTGGTGTCGTTGGAAAGCTCAATTTACGCCCTTCCAGGGATACATAATTGTATTACGCTCTGACTCTTGTTTATGCATGAAAAAGCACGGAAACAAGGCTATTTAGGGTAAAAAAAAACCCGCTGGGAATGTAGTGGAAAAAAACTGACGGGCCCGCTCGTAAGGTGTTAATATCGTTCTTAACACAATAACGCCCAAATATATGAAAGTAAATGAAGTGAAGTGTGTACCTTGGAAATTAAAGTCAACTGTTACGTGGGGAGAGACATGAACATGAATTATGCTGTACGTGAAAGAGCAACTTGGAAGAATTTAATTATTTAGTGAATAAATGACACGTGTAAGACAAAATAGCTTGTAATAATTTCTGTCCTGATTGAATGGAGAATAATTTTGCCACTTTTGTTAGTTTTATAGTGCAAAATACTACATATATTTTTTTTAAATTAAGTGGCTCACACAAGATGTGGTTCAGTCTCACATCCTAATGACAGCGTTCCAGCAGCCTTATTCAGGGCTGCCCCACTTGTCAGGTTTTAATTATACTAATTAATATCGTTCTTAACACAATAACGCCCAAATATATGAAAGCAAATGAAGTGTGTACCTTGGAAATTAAAGTCAACTGTTACGTGGGGAGAGACATGAACATGAATTATGCTGTACATGAAAGAGCAACTTGGAAGAATTGAATTATTTAGTGAATAAATGACACATGTAAGACAAAATAGCTTGTAATAATTTCTGTCCTGATTGAATGGAGAATTACTATGATTGATAAAAAGAAGTATGATTTAGTTCATATTTTCACACCTTTCCCTTTCATAATGTTTATTTAATTGGTTTATTTCCATATTATTTTACCCAGCTTTATGAAGACCTTGGCCTAGTAGACTGTTGTAAAAATGTTCTTGCTTACAATACTCACGCTGAATGTTATCAGTTACTGTATACAGTAAAACCTCGCCCATCCAGACTAATTGGGGGAGAACCCTGTCTGGATCTGCCAAAAGTCCGGATCTGCCGAAAGTCCGGACATATATTCAGCCATCCAGACAAATCCGGATGGCTGAAACATAAGTCTGGGTATCTAACTTAAACAACCAGACTAGGTTTCAGCAATCCAGACAAATCCGGATGGCTGAAGCATGAGTCCAGATATCTAACTTAAACAACCAGACTTAGGTTTCAGCCATCCAGACAAATCCGGATGGCTGACATACAAGTCTGGATATCTAACTCTGGATGTAGGCCTATATGATATGTGTGGAAACTTGTATTCGTCTCGTTCGTTTCCGGATTGACTTATATTTTTCGCAAGCCATCCAGACAAGTCTGGTTGGCTGAAACATGAGTCTGGATCGAAATGCCTGTCTGGATCTCTTGGGTTTCCGGATCTGAGAGCACCGGATGGGAGGGGTTTTACTGTACTGTACTGTAATACTGTACAGTATTGTTAATTTTTGTTTTGTTATGATAATATATTTCGGCGACCTAGAAGTGTGTGAATATATATTTTGTTTTTTATGTTATGTTGTGTTGTCCCTGTTCGGGCTCTGCCTCGAGTCAGCCACCCCTAGCGATGGGGTATGTGCCTGTGTAATTGTGTATATACATACATACAGGTACTTGCACTATATTTGGGATGTATGGTAAAATACAAATGTAAATAAATTAATTGTAAAATAATCATTAATATGAAAAAAATATACTGTTAAGTATTATAACAAATTGTTTAACTATATGTTACATGTATACCTTTGCTATGAGACTGTAAAAGTGTTTTTCCTCAATAAACTCACTATTGATCATACTGTATTAATTTTTCAAGCTGTATTTTGCTACTACTCGGTGTGACAAAGTGAACAGAAATAGTGCACTACAAGATTCTGCATGTTTCCATCTATATGGCATTTAATGCTGTGAACAGCAGTATTTACTAAAATACAAATTTATATTTTATTGCACGGTAAATAAAACATATGCTTAATTGGATTTAATGTACAGTAGTTATGTGTACAGTATACTGTACAGTACTGTACGGTACTACAAAAGTTTATTAGTTTTTATTCTACTACGGTATATAATGATATTTACAGGTTGAACTTCCTTATAGATTGAAACATACAAGTGGTCAATTATACTGCCTACTGTACTTTCCACCCCCCTGTTACTACTCTCCTTGACGCGGTTGGGGGGCTTCGGGGCCAGCGACTGGAGCTTGACGGGGGATGGTTATGGTCCTTACCATTCCTATCTCCCCTTGAGCCTTCGTCCTCAGTTTGACTAATTTTGAGTAGTTTTTCATTCCTCATTCTATGTTTTTCCCCTTCTATTCTAATTCTGTCCCATTTGGCTGTCCCGGGCAGCCTATATCTCATGTCTCCCTGGCCTGGCTAGGTAGCAGACACATGACCTGATTTGTCTCTTCGGTTGCTGATGTGGCTGGACTGACTTGATTCCATTCGGTAATGCATTTTTTGCCTCTCGATATGATTTTTTCTACCTTCGACCTGATCTTTCATTCTTCGCCCTGATCACTTCTTGGTTGGTGTTGCGGTGTAGCAGTTCTTGCCTCATCCTTCGGCCCTGCCCTATAAGAGCTCTGATGTGGAGCTCATGTGGTCCGGCTGAATTGGTGAAATGGCGAGAAATGTCTGCGTGTCTTCACCTTCCTCGACTTGTTTCCCTACTGCCATTCCCGATCTATCTTGACTCGTTTAGTTATATATCTTGATCGAATCCTTCGGGCCAGCCCTATGAGAGTTCCTTTATGGAGCTCAGTGGTCTGGTTTAACTAATATTTAAAAAAAAATTTTACTTTCCAATTTTCCAAGAATGGTGAACTCACTGAGGATATACCGGTAGCTTGACTAGGAGAGACCTTTACTATATGTAATCAGAAAATTGTTTTAATATACAGTAGTTAGAATATAAGGAATATGTTGCCGTTGAATTAATACTTTTGAGATAGTTATATAGGCTACTGTAACCATATTTTCTTCTTTAGCTGGATAAAAATCACAATTAGCCAGAATAATACAGTACAAGCATTTTATCATTGAAATGAAAGGGTTAAAAAGATATGTTGTCCGATATCCCACTCCACAAATATAAAAACATTTAAACTACCGGTAACAATTTCATACAGAATCTCCCCTAGGTGAAATGATTTTGTAAGGTTATTCAACCATATTTCATACAGAGTAAAATGTTAATTCATCAATTTGCTAATAATAGCAAAGGTAAGCTATGCGTCTCACAGACCACTAATGAAAATAACATTAAAGTCCATCCAATCACTCCTAGACAACACGCAGCTGCAGGCACGACCTTCCGAAATCTATCCTTCTGAATCCTCCATTCCTCGCGAGGACAGTTCACCTGGCCAGGCTGAGATGTGGACACCATCCAGCTCCTCTGAGCTATCAGAAGAGACTAGATGTCTCCGTCGACGACACCTGCCCGTGATGTAGCTCAGCACCCCATCCCATTGGACACATCCTAGAACACTGCATTACCGGTACACACAATCACTTATGCCAACAACATAATCTACACTCCTTGAGAGCTCTGTGGGAAAGCTTGACCATGACCATGGCCCTCCTTAGGGACTCGGGGGCTATTCGGCCAGGCAGCTTAGGGAACGACAACGACATTATCGTCATCAAAGTCACCACCTGATTTAAAATTAACCACAAGAATAACCATAGCCAACTCTACCATCTTAAAGAGCATAGCTTATACATATTTATCACTGTCTAAACTTCTAAAGCATGTAATTATGTTTGATACTGCACAGTTGGCTTGGTTTGCCATAAATTTTGATCTACAATAGTAAACAAAGCCATTGTAAGATATTATAAGATGTAGGAGGTTGATGGCAAACTGTCGCCTCTCTCTTGAAGTAGTGATTACACAAACTAGACTGCTGGAATTGAATCTGTTTTGATATTGTCTTTATTTAACTTACCGGTACCGTGATATATTTCATACACGATGATGTAATGTATAGGCAGTTTTTTTTTACTTATATTAGCTGAGTGTAAATATTTTCTATCCCTATGTATCTATCATTACAATTACACTTACACTTTGAACACTTTGAAGTATTCCGTCCATTAGCGACACAGTTGAGCTGGGGCTCCACTGCAACCAGGCAGCTCCCTTTCTTCCACGCTCCATCCAGAAGTCGGTTGGAGTTGGCGCTGGGGTATCCTGGTGTTGGTGGCCGGTCCGGTATTTTGGCCAACCACATGTCCAAATGTTTTTTGAAGGTGTCGGGAGACACCCCGGTCTTGTTCCTGAGAGAGGCTGGAATACAGTTGAACAGTCTGGTTCCATTGTATGCAAAGCTGTGATGGATCAGGGATTTAATTTTTTGTATTGATCCCGGCGTAGTCCTCACGTAGCACAGCCTCCCTCGCCTTTGGTGATGAGTCTCTTGGATGTTTGGATTTGGTACCTTTTTTTCCAAAATCTTCCAGACGTAGATGATGATGTATCTCTCCCTGCGTCTTTGAAGAGAGTACAGCTGCAGCTCCTTGAGTCTCTCCCAGTAGTTAAAGTGTTGAAACCCATGGATTTTACTGGTGAATGTCCTCTGGGTGGCTTCAATTTCAGTTATTTCTCCTACTTTTTGGGGAGACCAGAGCTGAGAGCAGTACTCAAGTCGTGGTAGGACCAGTGACTTCCACAGGGTTAACATACACCTCTCATTTCTTGTATAGAAGGTTCTCAAGATCCAGACTGCTATTTGTTTTGCTGTTGATGTGGCTTTGGTAATATGCTGGGAAAAAGTGGCGTCACTGCTCATATTTACTCTCAAGTCTTTCACTGTGTCTTTGGCAGTAATTTCTTGCTGTCCACTGTTGTAGTTGGTGGAGTTATGTAGTGCTCTCTTATTACCGTACCTTAGAAGCTCGAACTTGTCTCCGTTTAGGGCCATGTTGTTTTCTTCTGCCCACTTCATGATTTTGTCTAAGTCTTGTTGTAGTAGCTGGGCATCGTGTTGTGTGGTGATTTTCTTCATGATTCTGGTGTCGTCTGCGAAGGATGTGGCTGTTGAGTGTTCCAGGTCCCTGTCCATGTCTCCTATCATGATGAGAAATAGGAGAGGTCCCAGAACTGATCCTTGTGGTACACCGCTGATGACACCGCTTGCTTCTGATAGGCTTCCTTAAACCGTGACTCTTTGTTTTCTGTTGGTGATGAAACTGTGAAGCCATCTTCCAAGATCTCCACATATCCCAAGTGATTTGAGTTTATGTAAAAGAATCCCATGGTCCACCTTATCAAAAGCTTTGGCGAAATCTAGGTATATGACGTCAACATTTTCTCCGTCTTGAATATCCTGTAGGATTTTGTCGTACTGTGAAAGGCAGGAGCGGCCTTGTCTAAAGCCCTGTTGACCCTCGTTGTCTTCCAGGTAGCTGACCATCTTAGATCGTATTGTTCTTTCTATGATCTTGATAAGATGTGATGTCAGCACCACTGGTCTGTAATTTTTGGCTATGCCTTTACTACCCCCTTTGTGGATTGGTGTGACGGTACCTTCTTTTAGGGTTTGTGGTACATATCCAGTTTGAAGGGACTTGCTCCACATATATTTACTACCACCATGCACTCCCTACTCAATAGCTGGGCTAAGGTGGGTGCCCTTATGATCAGGGACTTCAGTGAACAGTTGCCACAGTTTGCTAGACTGCGCCGTCCACCACAGCACTGGTGTCTGCCAAATAGCACACTGGCTGACCTGAGACTCGAACCCTCAACCTCACGGTTTGCAGGCGAGTGCTCTACCAACTGTGCTAGAGCCTGTGATATACTAATAGTAACAGGACACATATCTTTGTAAAATAGCATACCCCACCATAACAAAATATTCCATCAATTTTCACTTCCAAAGTGAGTTATTTGATAGCTTGCCATTATTTATATACTGTACTGTACTTCATTATTCCTCATTTATGTATATACTCGAGCACATACCCCACAGGTGGGGCTCGCCAACTCAAGACAGAGCCCAAACAGAAACGACAAAATCAAATTAAAATAGAAAATTAAAACATAACTAGGTCTCCCAGAGACCAAGGACCATGAGGGATCCCCAGCAAAAGATTCCCAGGTCTCCGATCTCTCATAGAGTTTCTGGTCACAGGCTCACAGCAGGCAGGCAAGTAGCAGAACTACATCACAATGCCCGCCCACAAGGCAGGGGGGCACCTGACGGACTATTGTCTAGTCCAGTGCTTCTTAACCTGGGGTGCTAGCACCCCCCCAGGGGTTGCTGAAATCAGCTTTAGGGGGTGCTGGAAATGCTGTACAAATGAACAAAGAAAATTGCAAACAATAATATAATTACATTTTGTTTATACTTGTAAGAAAAGAGAAACGCAACATATTACCATCATGAATGAAAACAAAAAATGTGTGAACATGTGGGAAGACATCGTATGGAGTGAGACTAATTAGTAGGCTACTCGGTATGGGAAGAGAGCAATAGATTTGTGAAATATGATTACATTATGTAATGTAAATGCCGGGACGTATACAATTGGAGGAATTAAAATTTAGTTATAGGTCTATCTGTACTGTTTATAATAGTGTATCCAGAACAAGCTCGACAGAACTCCATTTTCTGTTAACGGCTCAGTCAGCTAGAGTCCTCAGTTACCTTGGATACGAGCCACGCAGGTTGAGGTGCTGAAGCCTAGGGGAAGCAATTGATCACATTCCAGATCTCGGTACACTCAGTAGTATTGAATAGTTCGTAACACAAGCAATACAGTGTCAGTTCCCTGGTCGTGGAAGAGGAAATGTGATAATCGAAATTATATGGTGATCAACAGGTGTTGATACTGGTAGCCTACACATCTTCAAGGTCATCAAAACATCCCTCAGAACCTCTGACTGTCAGATAATCTGGCTACTCTCCAAACCTGCGTTCAATTAACTCTTTGAACTGAACCTTCTGTAAAAAACTGCTTTTATAATGAATGCAAACATGACAGTAGTGTCGAAAACGCTTAATACAATGTCTCAAATACTTCTCCCAATTAGGACTAGGCCTATCACGAAAATATAAAGAAAATGTTCCTTTTTAAACTCCAAAGGAAAGTGAATCACTATATGTGCATGATGAAGAAGGAGATACTATGTTACCCCGGATATATGTTAACGTATGTGTTAGCGTGTGTAGTGGTAATGTTTATGTTGGGGGTGTGGCAAGATCTGCTAGCCACTCGCAAATCTTTCACTCCACCACCCGTGAGTGTTAACCCTCTTTACCCATCGCGGCTGCCGCTGCTCAATCTCCCAGACTTTAAATACATCATAAATAACAATGCGTGTAATGGGGAAGTTTATACTGTTGTGATAGTCCATACACATCCGGCAAATCGTGAAATCAGAGACACAATGCGCAGAAACATTCCAACTTCTGATCTAAAGGATTTGTCTGTGAGAAGGGTGTTTTTGATGGCCAGGGCAGAATGGAATGATCAGGAACTATATCAGAAAACACCTCAGTGGAAAATATCCGATGAGAACGCCGAATATAGTGACATAATCCAGGGTAATTTCAAGGAACACTACCATAATCTCACCTACAAGCACATCATGGGGCTCCAGTGGGTCACTCGTTACTGTTCACAAGCAAAATTTGTGATAAAAATGGATGATGATATTGTGGTTGATTTGTACCAGTTCAGGGATAAATTAAGATATAGGTTTAGTGAGAAGCGCAACACAATCTTGGGTTTGATGCAAATTGAAGCCAAACCAGTGCGGGCTAAAGAGAATAAATGGTATGTCAGTGAGGACGATTATCCAGGAAAATATTATGACAATTTCGTATCAGGGTGGGCATACGCAATGACCTTTGATGCTGCAAGGGCAATTGTGAAGGAGTCTTTCAAGTGGCCTTATTTCTGGATTGACGATGTTCATGTGACAGGGACGCTGGCTCAAAAGGCCGGGGTGAAGCGAGAGGCGCTCAATCGCTTCTACACAATCCACGTTGAACATCTCTTCTGTTGCCTGGATCTTCCCAACAGCTCTGATTACTACTGCGAATTCCTTGCTGGGCCATCGGAGGGGGATGTTAGTTTGTTGGCCCGGTCACTGCGGCACGCCAGGTCCTGCTATGTTCACCCTTGCCAAAGACGGCCCCCTGAAGCGAGTGTGTTCCGGACCTGTGTGAGGGCCAAGGAGGCACCACTGGCACCACAGGGTAGGGGTCGAGGGGAGATAGTCAGGGTGGCCAGGTCAAACTCGGAGCTTGTGTCTCCCTATGAGCTCCAGCAACATTAAATTTCAATTGTTTGTTAGCCATGTAGAAATGCTTCTAAGTCGACCTAAATAATAATGTCAGGGTACAAAGTAAGAAATAACATTCACAGCATGCATTCCTTTAATTATATTCTTCGTTCCGGTATGTTTGAACCAAAAATAAGGGGGGATTCTGATACATATTTAAGAATATTGTCATGAATCCTGTAATGGATTTATTATGTCTATGTAAGCACCACCAGGAATATAGAAAATGGTGGCTGGTCAATTCAACCCCTAATTTTGCTATATTGTAGCCTATGTGTGACATTGGGATCTGAAATTAATTTCCTATGGTCCCTCTCATGCAGGTCTTCAATTGCATGATAGGGCTGATGAATTAGCCAGGGCATAGTCTCTAAATACAGTACAGTACTGTAGCCTAATTATATCGTAATCTTGGCTACCTATTCTTTTAAGTCTTAATATAGGCTAATAATTTGTAAAGAACATGAACATTTCACAACGTTAAGAAATATTTAAACAAGTAGCCTATATACCAGCATGTTTATTGTTTATCTATCATCACTCGATCATGCAGAAAGTCGCATATACTGTATATGATTATATAAATACGATAAGTCGCCAGCTAGATGTCGCAACAGCTCGCATTCGACTATTTATAAATATTATTGGGAATATAAATTACTCTCAGATGTCAATCAAACAAATTATAAGATCTGCCATCAAATATACGCCCACACATTACAAAATTGTGTAATGGAATGTGAAAAGATTCGCCAAGTCAGAAGTCCATTAACCCACTGAGCCCCAGCGACGCAAACCGTGCGTCGGTAATGTATGTAACGCTAAACCCCAGCGACTCCTCGTTTGCGTCGGTGTCACTCCGGTCCCTATTACTCCTGTCCTATGGCACCTAGAGGGCTCAGATTTTTATGGGAACTGTGTAAGTATCCCACGCACCCATGCCGATGGTTGAAAACTCTCAAAGTCCAACCGCGTGAGCGCGCAAAAACATGTTTTTTTTGGGGAAATTGCCTTAAATTTTTTACTCTTGTAAAATCCGTTTTCGGGGGCTCTCTGTAGGACCATTTGTTGAGCTTTTTGAACGGTTTTTCGTGGTTTTTTCCTTCATTCCTAACCCATTCGCTATTGTTTCTGGAATAAAAAAAAAAAAATCAGAATCAGCCGGTCCTGGGTGGTACATTTATAAATATTTAGCTGGTACTCAGTGGGTTAATAAAACATTTTAGAGATATTTCAAAATATTGAATGCACCAGGATACTTTTTCAAAGATATTGGAAAGATCTCCAGATTTTGCATACAGGGTGGCACAGAATTCGGTTACTTACCTAGCAGAAATTGGCAACAATGCCTTTCTATACATGCGTGTAATATAAGAGGTTGTGGTGTAGCACATGCTTCTTACTTGGCTACACAGATATATGGGACATGGGCCGGTTTTCTGGACCACTTTCTCCCTCATGTTTAGCAACATTAGTGTTAAGATGTTGGCCCCATTAGTTAGTCGATTTTAAGAACTTTTGCCCCATTTCTTCGTCAATATTTGGACCTTTCGTGCTATTTAGGTGTCAATTTTTTCCCTGGCGAATGATAGTGAGCATGTAATGTTGAAAGCGGCCGTTACATTTTTCTACCGAAAAATGTACGAATTAATCTCGAAGGGGGATCTAATGGATGATGTTTTTTTTTTTTTTTTTTTTTTTTTTGTTATGGAGGTCTAGAGAGGAAACTAGAAACATAATGAATACATGCAAAAATCACCCAAAAAGTGAACCATCCCTTAACCCGTAAACGGCGGAAAAGCTCATAAGAGGTTTTACTGGGCGACGGCGGCAAAGCTCTTAAGAGGGAGGCCTAAAAAAAAGCATTTAAACGGCCCCAGTATCACTAAACATGGTTTTTTTTCCTATACTGTGCTGTACCTCGTATCACTCCTCCACATCCCCTCCTTCCCCCTTTTCCCCTCCCCCTTCAATTATCACCTATTTTCCCTGTTATTCCCTAATTCGTTGGTATATTTTTGTGCTAACATTAGCAAAATGTGTGGAGGATGTGCTTACGTGCCTAGCGAGTGTGTTATACAACCGAGTGTGTGAATGAGTAGGCTCAGTGTGGCTTGAGGCCTCGTGGAGGGAGGGGTTGCCTCAATTTTCTCCATAATTCATGAATGGGCTGGTCCATCTATATTCGCAATTTTGACCAAAAAAATTATATTTTCACTTGTTTTATTGTTGTTACAGGTTACTATCTTCATAGTGAAGGTAAAATAGGCTCATATGAATAAGTACCGGTAATAACTATATTTATCGTAAAATGACGATTATAGGCCTGAATGGAGCCAATATGCTCGCCCATGGGCAGCTAGTTCAATACCCCCCACCTCGCCGTTGCCGGGTTAAAGACAGTCTGCCAGGTGGGTAACAGAATTCTGCGCTACCCTGTATTGTAAGTAAATTACCATAATCATACATTCCAGGACTTCAGCATAACCCTAATGTATTATAACTGTAATCATGGCCAATTGTGTACCTGTATCCTACTTGGTATAGAACAAATGTTATGTATGTATATATATAAGCCTACAGTTTAGTTACTCCTATATTACAGTATACTATTTTTCATTTATAATGTCACGCCTATTATTCAATTGTAAAACTTGCAAAATAAATAAACCAAAACTTGGACAACACATGATAAAGTAAAAAGAACTACAGTAATCAAAATCACTGTAGAAATAACGCTTAATGAAATAAAATTGTAAAATAAAAGAACACAATCTACCACAGGGTGTAGCCTACATAACTACATGAGCAAGTTAATTTGTTTCCCAAGCAAACTAATCGCACATATAACCACGCACTATCGTCACGTTCAAGGAATTAGTCAATTTGGGAAGTCCGGGACGTTCTGGTAAATTTTACTAAATTCTGTATGAATAAAGAAGCTACAATTTATGTCAAAAAGTTATATTCAAATATAACTTGCAATATGACAAGATATTAACAATAGTACTAAATACATACAACACTCACTAACGATAGTGCTATCGGGTAGGTAGGCTACTTGTAAGTATAGCAAGGGACTCCTACAACCTACATTTATCGTACAAATAAATTAAGGATGTCGCAAAAGCAAACAATTGATATTATCGACAATGAATAGATACAATATAATACAGAAAAATAATTGCAAAATAGGAAGAAGCAACAACAGATTTAAACAGAGTAGCCTACTCTTAATATCAATAGAAAAAGATACACAATTAATACATAAACAACAAGTAAGCAGAGGTTATAATAGAAACTTCAAGTTAATAATGCTTATTACAATTATTGATATCAAATGTTAAACTAGTCACAATAATTGACCTTAAAAAAGATTAAATGTATGCAACAATTTACTTGCAACAAAACCTCTGTCTACTAAGAGTCTGAACCTAGCTCTAGCCCATAAGTCTTCTACTTAAGTAGCCCTACACATTTTACAAAATCTTATTAGTTGGGAATACAAACAATTATAAGTTATTTTACCATCGATATTACTACTAGGGAAAGGAAAGTTTATTACGTTTAAAATTAAAATTGTCAACTTTGTGGTATAATTTAAGTGTGCACTGTTCATTAACAATCTGTATATTTATATCGAATTGTTTTCAACTTCATCATTTACGCTACCTTGTGTGAGGGGGATGGAATTTGGATAAATTGTTTTAGCGACTTGATTAAAATTTAACATATTGCAAACGAGAATATAATTGCTATATCTACTATTATTACTTAACAATTTATAAAGTGCGAATTTCTCTGGGAGGTTATTTTCTTGCTACTGTCAACTAAGTATGTAATAAATTTAAATTCTAAAGCAAGCAAGAATAAATCTGCAATTAAAGGGCTAGCATTTCCACCCATAGGAATTCCTATTATTTTTTTGAAAATGTAGGGCCCGAATCTAACCTAAGTATTGAACAGGAGGAATCTAAGGGATTCTTTAAGTTTAGTTATATCAAAATATACTGAACTATTTTGAGTAGTGCTAAGTGACGCATTATTAAAATATGAATAACCATTTATGTAAACAAAATTATTCGTAACAAATCTGTCAAAGAGCAAATCTATAATATAGCAAAGTACTGACAATACTAAATCTAAAGGCACATTGGTAGGTATACACAGTTGAAAAGTCGAAGCTATGTACTGAGGTAACTTTCGGCATGGTATTAAGTTTATGATTAACTTCTAAGGAATTGTCAACACTCCAATATTAGTTAATGCCAGTTCTATATGTTGATGGAATCACAATATCGTTTATGAGTACTTTTAATGTATTTCAAGCAATGTACGACTTGTTCTGACTAAGTTTTAGTGGTAGCAAATTTTGCTTCGGCAATAAAGCGATATTTATAAGGGCTTTTTAGAAATTTGGGTAACATGTATAATTTTGCAATGCCCTTATTCTTATCAGAAAGTTTAATATCAAAGGGTATATTTTGATTTGTATGTTCTTAAACAAGTTATCAATAATTTGATTATCTTTAATTTCATAAACTGAATTACCACAAATAGTTGTATGTAATTTATTACCTCTAATGCCTAATCCTTTGTTTTCTAGATAACATTTCTTACATGTGAAGCTATAATTATTGCTGGCTTTATCTACTGTAGTGATTACAAAATGTTTATGTAAGTGTATTAAATCAACTTTAAGATTATAATTAGTCTACAAAATCAGAAGATTAATTAATTTTTAAGGAGAACATTTTATTTATAATTTAACCCCTTATTGCGGGGCCCGACTTAAGGCGGTCTAGAGAACCAAGGACTATGTGGCGGGGCCCGACTTAAGTCTGTGTGCAATTTTTGAGCAATAATGGCTCTGAGAGAGAGACGAGTGGGTGGAGGAGCGTAGGTCGGCTCATGACCGCTCGGCACGGGTCCCGCGTGACTACTGACGTCTACTCCACACACATCCACCCTCCCTCCCTCGCTACACAGGGAATTATGTATTTTAGGGATTTTGCACTCGTCTTGCACGATCGTTGCAAGAGAACCCGTGGTCGTAGAAGGATGGTTCTGGTGTCATTGGAAAGCTCAATTATCGCCCTTTCAGGGATACATAATTGTATTACGCTCTGGCTCTTGTTTATGCATGAAAAAGAGCACGGAAACAAGGTCGTTAGGGTAAAACCACCCACTTGCCAGGTAGTAGAAGTTACCGACCTAGCCTCCCGTGAGTGTTAATCAATAATTTTGACCCTGCTTCTAGCTCCCTCGCACGTTTTTAAACATTTTATATTTTAATATATTCACTGAAAAAAACTATCTTTTAAATTTTTGCCCCATGTTACTTTATTATTCCCTATTCTATATTTAAAACCTTTTTGACATAGCTTCGCTAATTTGTCATTTGCAAAATGTTCCCCCGGTGGACTGCGGGAAGACTCTTAAGAGTAAGGGGAAAACAAAATCCATTTAAAACACCCCCCAAAAAAAAAAAAAAAAAATTGTTTTTATTTTTTTATTTTTTATTTGCCCCTGGGCCATGCCAAATATCACTCCTCCACCTCCCCTCCTTCCCCACTTTCCTCCCCTCCTTCAGTTATCACCTATTTTGCCTGTTATTCCCTTATTCTGTGGTCTATTTTCGTGCTAACATTAGCGAGTTGGTAGCAGGGCGTTGTCATCACTGTTACCAAGCGTGGGAAAGAGCGAGAGAGAGACTATTGCGTAACAGTGTGTCTCCAGACAAGGGGAGGGGAGGAGGGCAGGGAGGTTGCCTCAGCCATACATTATGTAACTCCCGGCCTGTATCGCCGATTTTGACCATCCAAACACTGTTTCCACTTGTTTTATTGTTGTAACAGGTTAATACCTTTATAATCAACCTATAATAGGCGCATATGGATAAGTATTAATGCTAATTTGTCATTTGCAAAATGTTTAACTATTTCTACATCACCTGTAAATATATGACCTATCGGACTAAAAATGAACTTTATTAATGCATTATGTCTATTAACCCGGCAAGTGCTGGGAGACTCTTAAGAGTTTCCCCGGGCGACTGCGGGAAGATTCTTAAGAGTCTGGGAAAAAAGAAAATCCATTTAAAACACCCCAAATTTTTTGTTTTTTGTGTTTTTTTTTGCCCCTGGGCCATGCCAAATATCACTCCTCCACCTCCCCTCCTTCCCCACTTTCCTCACCTCCTTCAGTTATCACCTATTTTCCCTGTTATTCCCTTATTCTGTGGTCTATTTCCGTGCTAACATTAGCGAGTTGCAAGCAGGGCATTGTCATCACTGTTACCAAGCGAGTGCAAGAGAGAGAGAGAGAGAGAGAGTATCGATCGACAGTCTCTCTCCAGACGTGGGGAAAAGTGGAGGGGAGGGAGGTTGCCTCAGCCATACATTATGTGGCTCCCGGCCTGTAGCTCCGATTGTGACCATCCAAACGCTGTTTCCACTTGTTTTATTTGTTGTAACAGGTTAATACCTTTATAATCAACCTATAATAGGCGCATATGGATAAGTATTAATGCTATTTATGGTAAATAACGATGTTAGTGATGGGAACAGCTCAAATACGTGTGCACAGGAGTGTGGTGTCTCATACCCCCCATGCGCACGTCTTAGGTTAACTGGCATATAAATAACTTTCACATACGGTACACATTTATTATTATTGAAAGTATCATTTTCTGAAAGATTCTCTAAAACTTTATTATAATTACAAATAATTGATCCAACTGGTCGCTCATATGAATAAACTATTAATGATTTGAAATCTTTACTTCTATCTGGTCATTTGGACTTAACTTTCCCTAAATTTATGAAACTGTTAATATTCATTTTGACTACAATTTTAGAGGAATAATTTAAAGTAGATATATGTCTGGATTCCTTAGAATTAGCTCTAATGTATCTCATAAAAGCAAAGACAATATTCTTAAATTGATTAGTGAAATTATTTTTATTGTTTAGAATATTTTCTATTAAAGGAACAAAACTTGAAAAAATGCAGGTCTGTGATTGGTGGAGGGAGCTGCACCAAGGGGGACCTTGGATCGGACTATACGCGCCAATCTCAAATCCAAGAACTTGACAAGTGAAGCAGCCCTTAACAGGGTTGCCTGGAACACCGCCATTAGGACAAGAGACTGAAACTGCACTTATGTGTGGAACAATCAGTCTTAAAATTTTATGTATGTATGTACTTCTCTTTTGTAGGCATTTCAACGAATCTTTCAATTTTTTAATTTCAAAATTTACATGTAGGCCTAATGAATATAAATTATTGACAATTAAGTTAATATCAGACCTGTTTTTTTTCTTTTTATTACATTAATTTTGTCTTCTATTGCCATGTCTCCCAGGACTTCTGTTTATAACGGGGAAGTTAAAGTAAGGGTTCTCAAAATCGCTCTTTAACCCGGGAACTGCAGGGAGACTCTTAAGAGTTCCTCCGGCGGACTGTGGGAAGACTCTTGAGTAAGGGAAAACAAAATCCATTTAAAACACCCCCAAAAAAAAAAAAAAAAAAATTTTGTTTACCCTTGGGCCAGCCAAAATATCACTCCTCCCCCTCCCCTCCTTCCCACTTTCCTCCCCTCCTTCAGTTATCACCTATTTTGCCTGTTATTCGCTTATTGTGTGGTCTATTTTCGTCCTAACACTAGCGAGTTGCTAGGAGGGCCTTGTCATCACTGTTAACCTGCGTGGGAAAGAGCGAGAGAGAGACTATTGCGTAACAGTGTCTCTCCAGACAAGGGGAGGGCAGGGGAGGAGGGCAGGGAGGTTGCCTCAGCCATACATTATGTAACTCCCGGCCTGTACGCCGATTTTGACCATCCAAACACTGTTTCCACTTGTTTTATTGTTGTAACAGGTTAATACCTTTATAATCAAACTATAATAGGCGCATATGGATAAGTATTATGCTATTTATGGTAAAATAACGATGTTAGTGATGGGAACAGTTCAAATACGTCTGCACAGGAGTGAGGTGTCTCATACCCCCCATGGTGCACTTCTTAGGTTAAAAGGTCTTTATACAATATATTGCCTACACCTTAATTTGATTTTAAAGTCCAAATGGATATAGGCTTGTCATTAATTTTTCAATCCAATCATTTTCTCTTAAATATTTTGATCTTTTAAGAAAAAAATATATTTGTATATAATCTAATTTAGTATGGTACAATCTGTGTTAGAATGCTTATATAAAAGAATCTTGGATTCTGTAGTTCTTAAATTTTGTTCTATGTTCATAGGCTTTTTGACTTATACTGTACATCGACGATCCGTCTTTCCAACATTGTGTATACAATACCAAATGTATTACAAGAAATTAAATATATTACATATCGTGTTTACAAGATGTTACGTTATCTGAAGAATTTAAGAACAAACCTTTTGAATTAGTAATGTAACTTTTAAAATATTTATGATTAAAATAAAATTCATTCATACAGAATTTACATTTATAATTATCAACGAAAGGCAACAGGTTATTATCATTATTATTCATCATTTAATTTTTGTGTTAATTTGTAGTCGGGTGCGAGGGTACAAAGAGTTAGTCTCTAGCATTGTCTGTGGCCGGTCCAGGTTCGTCAACTAGGCCTAATACAAGTAAAGGAAGGGACAGTATGTGGGGCACAAGTCATATACCAATATCAGTAAATATCACTATCATCTAATATCCTAATCTCTTCTAAATATTTATATACTTTCTACCCTCTCTGGGCTTGATACTAAGAAGGCATACGGTCCGGATGGTATTCCTCCTGTTGTACTAAAAAACTGTGCTTCCATGCTGACTCCCTGCCTAGGCAAACTCGTTTGTCTCTGTCTCTCTTCTAACGTTTTCCCTTCTTGCTGGAAGTTTGCTCTCATTCAACCTGTCCCCAAGAAGGGTGACCACTCTCAGACCATTCCAACTATTGTCCAATTGCTCTCATCTCTATCTCTTTAAAGATTTTGAAACTATTCTGTACTTCCAAATTTTCTTAAGCATTGTATCTTCTCATAATCTACTATCAGTATCGCCAGTACGTGGCTTCCTTAAGGGTGCGCTTCTACTGGTTGATCTTCTTTCATATCTGACTAGGTCTTGGTCATCCTCCTTTCGGGGACTTCGGTGAGTCCCTTTTCCTATTGCGTTAGACATATCGACGGCTTTCTATAGAGTCTGGCACAAATCTCTAATTTCTAAGCTGCCCTCCTTCGGTTTCTATCCCTCCAGCTGTGCTTTTCTCTAATTTCCTTTCCGGTCATTCCATAGCTGCTTTTGTGGATGGCCATCGTTCACTTCCTCAATGTATCAACTCCGGTGTTCCTCATTGATCTGTCCTATTTCCTATTCTTTTTAATATTCAATAAATTATCATCGCAACTATACCTCCAGTCCTATCCATTCATAAGACAGACGACTCTACCTTACACTATTTAATTAGTTTCCCAGACGCCCCAGCCAGCAGTCCGTTGCACTGCCAACACACTGTGAAGCCGACGAGCAACTTGTCAATCACCCTGACACACTCTTCCTTCCTGAGGGCACGAATCTGCCACTCTGTGAAAATGCACAGCC